>JAKWJD010000299.1:0-32623 GCA_027705065.1 Solanum peruvianum | reverse complement strand
AGGGATGAGATGAGTCATTTCCTTATGAGAGTGTGCGAAGAAATGTTTGAAAAATGTCATTCAGACATGATTCATGATAATATAAAGATTTCTCGTCTCATGGTTCATGCTCAACATGTGGATGAAACTAGATTAAGGAGGACGAAGGCAAGGTGTTGTGAAGGTGGTTCTTCTAAGGGTAGGATTAATATTCAAGACAAGCCTAGATTCAAGAAGAGGTTTTCTAATCAAGTTCGTTCCAAATTTACCAAGGCTCGTGATGATAGGGTCTTTAATTATAAGTCTCAAAAGTGAATAGGTACTAGTTAACCAAGAAAGAATCGAACTTTCGGAAAATGTGGTAGGCACATTAAGGTGATTGGTTGCTGGGACGATCATTTACTTTGGGTGACTGGTAGGTTACAAGTCTTCTTTGCTTGTGTCTATGCTTAACTTTATCCGAGTGCTACATTATATTTTGTTAATCCCTTGATAGATAGAAAGTTTGATATTTTTCCCGGGATTCTAAATGAACCTTTCATGGTAACTACCTTAGTAGGTGAGTCGGTGGTTGCAAAAACGGTATAAAGAAATTGTTTTATAATGTTTCCCAATAGAGTTACGTATGATGAATTAGTAGGACTTGATATGGTCAATTTTGATGTCATTTTAAGGATGGATTGGTTACATGATTGTTTTGCTTCCATTGATTATAGTACAAGAATTGTAAAGTTCAATTTTCCAAATGAACCTATCTTAGACTGGAAGGGCGAAACTTCTATTCATAGAGTTCGTATAACCTTTTGTCTTAAGGCATTTTAAAATTAACTAAAAAGGGTGTATTTACCACATTGTAAGAGTAAAAGATTTAGACTCCAAAATCCGCCCATTGAGTTAATCCCCGTAGTGAGGGAATTTCCGGAAGTCTTTCCTAATGATCATCCTAGAATCCCTCCCGAACGGGAAATTTGTTTTGGTATTGACATGTACCAGATAACAACCCCATTTCTGAAATCCTCCTTATCGGTTGGCTCCGGCCAAATTGAAAGAGTTGAATGCTCAACTCAAGGACTTACTAGATAAAGGCTTCATTGGACCTAGTATTTCTCCATGGGGTGCTCCGTTATTGTTTGTGAATAAGAAGGATGAGTCCTTTAGAATGTGCATTTATTATCACCAACTCAATAAAGTCACTATTAAGAACAAATATCCTCTCCCTCAGATTGACGACTTGTTTGATCAACTCCAAGGGAAAAGATACTTTTCAAAGATTGACTTGAAATAACGGTATCACCAAATTAGGGTTGGAGGTGAGTATATACCAAAAATGGAATTCCAAACTACACATGGTCAGTATATATTTTTTTTATGTCCTTTGGTATGACTAATGCCCTGGCGGCGTTTATGGATCTCTTTATTATGTTGTTTCAAAGTTACCTAGATTCATTTGTCATTGTGTTCATTGACACATCTTGGTATATTTAAAAAATTGACAACACATGGACCATTTTAGGGTGGTGTTTCAAGTGCCTATGGAAAACCAACTATTTGCTAAGTATAGCAAATGTGAGTTTTGGTTGAGGTCGATGGACTTTCTTGGTCCTATCATCAGTAGTGAAGGAGTTTAGGTAGATTCAAGGAAAACTGAGGCTGTCGAAAATTGACCTAGACCATCGACTCCTACTGACATTAGAAGCTTTTTGGGTCTAACAGTATATTATAGAAGTTTTGTTGATGGTTTTGCATCCATTGCATCTTCCTTGAATACATTGACCAGAAAGAGTATGAAATTTGAGTCGCCGGAGACATGTGAAAGACACTTCCAAATCTTAACAGAGAGGCTTACCGCTGCTCTAGAGTTTACATTGCCGGAGGGTACTGAGGCCTTTGTTGTATATTGTGATGCATCCGGAGTTGTCTTAGGGTGTGTCCTTATTGCAACATGAGAAGGAAGTAGCTTATACTTTGAAACAACTTGATGTGCATGAGAAGAATTATCCAACTTACGATATTTAATTAGAGGTCATGGTATTTGCCTTGAAAATATGGTGGAATTATTTGTATGGTATCCATGTGGATGTGTATACCAACCACAAGAGTCTTCAATATAGTTTTACTCAAAAGTAGTTGAATCTCCGACAAAAAAGGTGGTTGGAATTGTTGAAAGATTATGACATATATGTTCTTTACCATCCCGACAAGGCCATTGTTGTTGCGGATGCTCCAAGTCCTATGAAATGTGTAGTGTGTGTCATGTATGAGAATCCAAGAAAGATTAGTGAAACATGTTCATAGTTGGCTCGTTTGGGTGTTAGATTGAAAGATTCTCTAAATGCTGGTTTTATGGTCCGTCATAACTCCAAATTGTCTTTGGTGGTTGAGGTGAAATCTAAGCAACATCTTGATCAACCATTGATGGAGTTGAAGGAATAAGTTCTTGGTAAGCTTAATGAGTCATTATCCTTGGGGTGGATGGCGTCTTACGGTACCAAGGAAGGTTGTGTGTTCCAAATGTTGATGACTTGAGGAATTATATTCTTGAGAAAGATCATGGTTATCATAGTTCCATTCATTCGGATTCTACAAATATGTATCATGACCTTATAAATTATTTTGGTCGGAAGTCTTAAAGAGGGACATAGTGGAATTTGTTGCAAAATGTCTAAATGCCAATAAGTGAAAGTCGAGCACAAAAAGCAAAGTGGTTTACTTCATGAAATCCAAGTTCTCACTTGGAAGTGGGAAGACATTAACATGGATTTCGTGCAGGTTTGCATCATACAAAAAAGCAACATTGCTCCATGTGGTTGGTTGTGGACAAGCTTACAAAATCCACTCATTTTTTCCCTTCAAGTCCACATACTCGGCGAAGGATTATACAAGGATCTTCATAAATGAGATTGTGTGTCGCCATGGTATTCCATTATCCATCATATCTTAAAGGGATTCATAATTCATTGTATAACAAAGGTTACTTGTTCCTATTAATCGTGAAATAATAGGAAATTAGGACAAGCATTTGCCTTTGGTTGAGTTCTTATAACAATTCTAAGCATTCAACAATATCTATTGCTATTTTTGAGGCCTTGTGTGGTAGGAGATGTAGATCTCCAATTGGATGATTTGAAGTGGGCGAATCTTCACTCTTCGGTCCCGAATTTATTTATAAGACTTTGGAGATTGTCCATATGATAAGGAACCGATTGAAAATAGCCTATGGCCGATAAAAGTCTAATGTCGACCATAGGAGAAGAGACTTAATAGTTTGAATAATGTAATAAGGTGTATCTAAAAATTTCACCTATGAAGGGAGTGGTGAGATTTGGAAACAAAGAGAAGTTGATTCCTCCTTATGTGGGTTCCTATGAAATTTTGCAAAGGGTTGGTAAGGTTGCATATGACTTGAGGTTACCTAGTGATTGGCTTCGGTTCATCTAGTGTTTCATGTCTCCATGATTAAAAAGTGCATGAGTGATCCCGAGTCCGTTCTTCCTATTGAAGGTCTTGGTGTGGAAGGGAACCTCTCCCATGAGAATGTTCTGGTTCAAATCCTTGACAAGCAAGTAAAAAATTTGAGGAACAAGGAGGTGGCTTTCGTAAAGGTGTTCTGGAAGAACCACCTTGTTGAGGGTCTAACATGGGAGCCCGAGGCCGACATGAAGTCTTGTTACCCTCATCTAGTTTATAAGTAAGGTTACTGGTTCCTATTAATAATAATAATAATGATTTTATTAAAAGTATTATTTATTTTAATAAAATATGAAGATATATGCATTGTTAAATTCAATAAGCATGCCTAAGAATTGATCTTATGTGAAAAATGCTCTTCGTTTTGATTTGGATTTATTGTGTACTTGGTATATTGTTTCCTTTATGAAGTGATATTGGACGTGTTTATAGGTTGATCTTTAGCATAATTGAATCTTTAATTATATTATGAGTTCATGTTGTTGTGAGAATGAAATTCCTCATGTTGTTATGTTGAAGCTCTTATATGTTGTAATTGATATTTAGAGTTGCTTTGTGTAAATGCCATGTTGTTATGATTTGACTTGTAGCTCATCTTTATTTTTCTTGTTTTTTGTTAGGCTGCTAGTATTGAGTCTATCCTTTCCAGTCAAAAGATTTTTAGTATCGTTAGGGGACAAATGTTCCTACGGAGGAATATAGTAACACTCCAAAAGTTCAAAACCTAATCTAGAGCCTCACATGAGTGTAAAAGGGTTGTAACACTGTTTTTAGGTTAATAATAATGTATAAAAGTCATTTAGGAAATTCTAGAGTCAAAATATCAAGGAACGTCTACGACGTTCGTAGACTAGTGCAAAAGGTGATAGTGTGTGTTAGCCTATTGATGGGATTTTCGGAGTTTGAATTTGTTGAGTTTGGAGGTAATGTGTCTAAAACTTATTTGAGATGGTTTAGTTTCAAAACATTCAGGTACGAATCGCCAAGGACCACCCTAAGGGTCCTTGTAGAGGACCATTCCAATTTGGCCAAAAGCTATTTTCAGACAGTGTCTACCAACGAAGGCTGACGACAGGGCGTGGTCCAATCCAGGGGGCGTCAATTTCCTCCATTCATTTTCACTTATCCATTTCGCCACAGTGCCATTTTCTCAACTCCTTGGCCAAAACGATAGACCTGCAGGACGGTTGGTCCCAAGGCCCGTCGAATGACCTAGGGACCGTAGGTCGTGGTCTCATAAGTCGGGCCCTGCAATTTCACTAGTGATTTTTAGTTTGTATTTAATGAAGTTAGTTAATTAGGTGTTTAATTATTTAGTAGGTTTTTGTTTATTAGGTTAGTTAATTAACTATGTAATCTACTATAAGTCTAAAACATCATTTAACACCTCTCAAATCCCAATCCCTAATTGCTTTTCCTTCTGTCTACTTTCTCTCTCCCAAATAGAAGAACTCAATTGAAGGACTAGGTCAATGTATTAGGCACAAAGAAGGGTTCTTTTATCCATCATTATTCAACAATTTACAAGGTATGATGATCCTTTAACCTTTGGAATTCCTTTCCCTAAAGGGTTCTTCCAGAATTGGTTTTCAAAAAGATGAAATCTTATGGGTTTTTCTTATTACGAAATTGAATTTCTAAATTGTATTTTATATGGTTTATTTTGATGATTTTGTTAATATTATGATGTATTATTATTCAACTATGCGAGTTCTTGAGGATTTAACCTAGTTTTGTGGAATAGATGATGAAATTTACCTATGTCCCTAACCCTAGGTTATGAACTAGTGATGAATTGATGTTTAGTGATTTAATTGACTTCATTATTGTGTTAATTGATATTTTTTATGATATTATACTTTATAATTTGGTTGAATTGGATTGTTTATAGTAAAAACCTTCGATGATGAATTATGAAGGAGATTGAGGTAAGTTTTGTGATCTCAATCCTTCACTTTAATGATGATTACTTGTGTTTACTGATGAAGTTATATTGAAGTATACATTATTGTATGGTTGATTAGGGTTTGTATGATGTTGAATTGTAATGTCTTGATTTATGACTTCTGAGTTGTGGGCTAGGATGTAATGATATAAAGTTGATGATGAATTACCCATGTGCCTTATCATAATATGGTTATGTAAATGTGATAACCTCACATGTTTGATTTGTATTGAAAGGGCATACTCATTCAATTCCTATTGTGATACGACTATGAATATATAAGGGTATAACCCTATGACCTAAACTAAGTTATGATTATTAATGAAAGACATTTCATAAGGGACTTTACCTTTGAACCGAGTGAACTAGAAATGAGAAGTGTCCCTTCCCACATAGGAAAGGTAGGATCACTCTTGTGCTCATGAGATTGGAGACTATAATACATGTATCATAAAGAGGGTCCGAACTACATCTCCTAGTTCTTGAACTATGTTGCCCCCATAGGAATACTAACAAGTGGATCCACCTAGATGCTATGTTCATGTTTTTGTACTACCTTGGCAAGTAGTCCACCTTCTTGCGGTGTAGGGTTCCATGACACCAGATTCCAAATTAGCTCATGTGGTCTATGTCGGTTGAGGCAAGATGTTTCCGAAAGTCAAATAAAGTAACGAAGTGAACTCTAACTAGGATGACCTAAGGCATTTCGCTTAGTCTATGTAGGGGTATGGGACTCTACCTATACATTTTACTAGTTATCCTTGATGGAAGTCTTATAAAGATGTTTTTATGTACTTATACTCTTATGAATGTAAATGATATGTATATGATCTTACATGTTAATGACACTATGTGACATTGGTATCACTTATGTACATGTGGGGTGTCTTTATTGCTTTATGATGATGACTACTCTTAATTATATAGTATGTAAAGTTGGACATTTCTTATAGTTCTTATTGGGTTTACATGGTTGAGTGAGGATATGGGGCCTTACTCATTGTACTAGTGGACTTAATGGTGGTTCATGAGTAATGGTGTTTCTTAGGTTATGATGTTATGAACACTTATTCATGCTTGTTGATATTATAACTTGATGATATAGTTGTCTTGATTATGTGATCGATTATGTTGATACATGTTGACTTGAGTATACTTGGCATTGTTGGTCTTGTGATGTACATAGTCTTGACTTAATTAGTATATGTTTATAGACTTGTATTGGTTCTTGCATGTGTATAAGTTATTTCCAAAGTGACTTTTCATGTATAATTTTAGCATGATTTCTACGTTATATGTGCATATGATTCCATACTCAGTACATGTGTTGTGATAACCCCATTTCTCCCTTTTTCCCAACAATTTAGGTTCTGATTGTTGAAGGGTTCGTAACAATTTCTGAAGGAAGGCTTGGAATCATTCTACAAGTGTGTGTATGTCCTCATGTTCGAGGATGATGCCTTGTTATTACTCTAGCTATGATTCTTTGTTATAGTCTAAAGACTATCATTTCATTCTACTTGTTTCAAGATATTGTTTTTTGCCCTAAGTGGCATTTATACACTGTGTAAGAGCTTGTGCCCATATGGTTTGATTCTGTTTAGATGGTTTAATATGAGACATCCCTTTTAAGACTATATTATGTATGTTGTCAATATGTGGCATAAAAGTAGAAGACTATGTAATCTTCTTATACGAGGAGTCTATGTATACTCATTATGAATATATTATGTGTAAAAGACAGATCTAAGTAAACCTCATGAAGTATATGTAGATAAAAAGTTTTAAATTTTCCGCACTTTTTAACCTATGAATGTAATGATGAATGCTAAGAGGCTATTTAGTCCTCTCTGAGGATGACGACGTCGGTTATATATAGGGGGTACTTCTCGAATGTAACATAAAGGTTGTAGACTATGCTTCTAGACAACTCAAGGTGGATGTGAAGAATTATACATCTCACGATCTTGAATTAGCAACCGTAGTGCTTCTTTGATAATATGGAGGCATTACTTATATGGTGTTCATATGGATGTGTATACCGACCATAAGAGTCTTCAATATGTGTTCACCCAAAAGGATTTGAATCTCCAAAAAAAATATGGTTTGAAATATTGAAGGTTTACGACATGAGTGTTCTCTACCACCCGACAAGGCCAATGTGGTTGCGGATGCTCTATGCCGTATGACCATGGGTAGTGTGTCTATTGTTGAAAAAGGTAAGAAAGACCTACTGAAAGATTTTCATAGGTTGGCTCGATTCGGTGTTCGGTAAGAAGAATCCCCAAATGGTGGTTTTATGGTTCATAATAACTCCGAGTAATATTTAGTGGTTGAGGTGAAGTCTAAAAAACATCTTGATCCGCTATTGATGGAGTTGAAGAAATCGGTATTTAGAGAGTTCAATGACGTAACAACCCTAAACTGAACTAGGTGAAACTGGAGCCAAGAATGTGTGTGATAAGGTTTTTATGTCCATAAATGGTTAATTTTGTTTGGAGTTCAAACATTCATTAACGTCCATGACGTTCGAAAGTTTTGCCTTAAAAACGTGCTCGTGTGGCTTAGTCGGTTTTGGCAAGTTTTACGTGTTTTTTTTGTTGAAATTATTGATGGAAGTTTCTAAGACCTATATAACCATGCATAGGGGTTTAACGTCCAGGTAACACTCCACCTAAGACCCACAAGGGGCCCTGGAAGAGGACCTTAAAGTTCACTTTCCCATGAACGCCCTTCACCAATGGATCATAGTGCTATTGACGGGCCATAGTTTGGGGGAATATATCAACCCTTAGGTGTGGGAGCTCCCAAATTAACCATCCTCTTATTCCATCGATGCCCCATCGATTAAACCGTCGTTTGGCACCTGCAAAAGATGTCCAAAAATGTGCCAAGCTGGGGCTGATTTAGTAAATTCACCCCAAGATTTTGTGAACCATGAATGATTATTTTAGGGTGCTTTAAGTTGGTTTACAGTCCTAGATCTATACAAGACCTCATTTTGAAATATTAAAAACCCCTCCCTCAAGATAAACTCTTTGAAGACCCCATTGAAGCTAGGACTCAAGGTTGAGTTAGGGTTGAAGGTTTTGGACGTTTTCTTGAACAAAATTTCATTGTTTTCTTCTCATTGAGGTATTGTATTTCATCCTTGAACTTCTTTTAAGTCAGGAGTCACTTTAAAGATATTTCATAAAGAATGTTCAAACTCCAACTTCTTTTATATTTTACTCTAAGCATGGGTATTTGCATGAAATTTTTTTAATGATTCAAATATGTTATTTTTAGTATTAGATGATGATTTAATGTCAAAACCCAAATTAACCCATGCTTATACATATTGACAACATTTAGTTTATGAAATGGGTTTAATGAGCATTATTAGATAATGTTAGACCTATGGTTTTCATTAAGGTTATATTGTGATTAAGTACTGCCATAAGGGAAATTTCATGATGAATTATTTGATAAATAGAGAATAGGTGGTGAAAACAAGTGATTGAACGGTAAGTTGGTTATATTGTTTAGTTCTTCTTGTGAAATGTTCTTGAGTGGTATGGTGCACATTTGGTAGCGGTGTTTACTTTAAATATATGGATATTTGTATGAATACAGGTATTGTTATTACTGCCATGAAGGCATGGTATGTAAAATAAAGTAATGATGATGATGATGTTCATGTTAATATGTTTTATGAATCTTGAATTATATGTATTGTAGAGATCATGTTTAATGAAGTATGTGTATATGTAAAGCATGGTAGTGTGTGAAATATGATGACTGAATGTGTAATAATGTTTATAATTCAATGTTATGAAAATGGTGATTATGTGAAAGACGTGCTCACATCTACTCACACACACTTTGAATGAATGAATGAAGTTAATGAATGTGAATGGGGGATTGTAGGGTGGATACTCTTTGTGAATAGAGATGAAGTGTCTATACAATCCCTACTATCCCCATAGTAAGAAAAAGGGGAGTTTTGGGATGGATACTCTTCATGAGTTGAGATGAAGTGTCTAGTAGCAACCTCAACATCCCAAAGAACATTCTATGTTAGGTTGGAGGATGGATACATATCGTGAGTGGATATGTGGAGTCCAGTAGTAATCCCTTAAACAATATTAATGAATATTTTAGACTTGGTGGGGGAGCTATGCTTCGCAGTGAGAGGATTTGAAGAAGAGGTGGTTATACTTCGTGTGTTGAGATGTTGTAGCTAGTGTACCTCTTGAAATGAGTACTCCTCTTTAGTAGAGAATCACTAACTTAGAATCAATGTCCTTATCCCTTAAATATGCGCCCACATACGAGTATGTATTGGGAAATCAATGTAAAGGCTCAAGAACGACCGTACTTTATGTAAGTGAAGATCCCTTATCTGGTAGGAATTAATATAAGGATTCCATGTCTAGCTCTCATGCTCTATGTCGTTTAAAGATAGCCCCCCAAAAAGAATGTAATGAGATAAGTCTCCTAAAGAGTGTACTACTTAATATAGGTGGTGGCATGAGACACTATCTATATGTTTCACGATTAGGCACTTGAAAGGGGATTCTCGGTCTGTCTTTATATGCACGGTCTGTCTTTATATGCAATGTATGAATGGGTGATTATGCAATTGAAATGAAGTTATGTGAGTTAGTGTCTAATGTCATTAAAGCATGTTTAAGTTATGTGTTGTAGATGAAGGTTATGAATGATGAAGATGGTGTGTGCCTAATATAAGGGAATAATTAAGGAGCACTTGGTGGGAGCAGTAGTATAGGATGCTAGTCTCACATTGTAATATGCATATCTTGGGTGTTTCCTTGGAGAAGGGTTCTTATGTGAAGTCTTTAAATGTATGTATGTTCCTTAGTGTCTTTGATGTTGAGTGTGGGCTTGTTACCCTTCTGAAGTAAACCTATGGTTGGTAGTCTTGAGGATAACTTGGGTATGTATTGAAGGGATTTTGTGGGTGGTTCCTTCATGAGTTATCTTGAGGAGTCTTGGGATAATCTTGGTTTTAGGAACTTAAGGATAGATGAGATCACTATCAGTTGGAAGGAGAAAGGGTTCAGTGTAAGTTGAAATGAAAAAGAGTTCACTGTAAGTTTTTCTAGAGTTCATTGTAATGTGCATCTTTGTGTCCAAATTATGGAACTTCTACTCTATGTTCTAAATGATGATTTATATGGTATTTCACTCCTATAGACATTAATGTTTAATCAATTAGAATGAAATCTTTATTTCTACTAAAATGTCCGCTTTTGCATGTTTTTTAATATGCCATACTTACTACAATGTTTATACTAACCCTATACTTTTCTAAACTCTATAAGAATACGTTGGAAGCAATAAGAAGATTATCAGAAAATTTTGGGAATCGACTCTCTCAAAACTCGTTATGTCCTCATATATTCGAGGACAATAAATTAATATGGACTTTGTTTTTGTTTTGTCTCAAAACCGGAGGCAATATGACTTAATTTGGTTATTGTCGATAGATTGACGAAATCAGTGCACTTATCCCCATCAAATCTACTTATTCGACGGAGTATTATGCAAGGATATTTATTATTGATGAGATAATAAGCTTACATGGGATGCCTTTGTCCATCATATAGGATAGATGTGCTAAATTCACTTCATATTTATGGAGGTTTTGAAAAAGGGTTGGGTACCCAAGTGAAGCTTAGCAACAGTTTTCATCCCCGAATAGATAGTCAAGCGGAGCATACCATTCAAACCCTAGAGAAAATGGTAAGAGCTTGTCTGATCGCTTTCAAAGGGAATTGGGACAATCACCTACCATTGATTGAGTTCACCTATAATAGCTATCATTTGACTATTTCCATGGCACCTTTTTAATCACTCTATGGTAGGAGATATAGGTCTCCAGTTAGGTTGTTTGAGATTGGTGAGTTCTCACTCCTTTGTCCCAAAATAATCTACCAATCTCTGGAAAAAGGTTAGGGTGATAAGAGATAGGTTAAAAACAGCCTATAGTAAGCAAAAATCCTATGCCGACAATGGAATAAGAGATCTTAATTTCGAAGTAGGTGATATAGTGTATTGGAAGATTTAACCTATGAAAAGGGTGACGAGATTTGTCAAGAAAGGGAAGCGAAACCCCCCTTATGTGGGTCCCTATGAGGTTTAAAAACAGGTAGGCAAAGTTGCAAATGAGTTGAGACTACCTAGTAAACTAGCTTCGATTCATTCTGTATTTCATGTCTCCAAGCTTAAGAAATGTATTGGTGACTCTGTGTCCAATATACATATTGAAGGGTTAGGTTTGAATGAGAGTTTTTCCTATGAAGAGATTCAAGTGGAAACTCTAGGTCGTCAAGACAAGAATTGAGTAACACAAGAGGTGGCCTCTGTAAAAGGCCTACGGAGAAAAACACCTAGTTGAGGGAGAAAAATTGAAGGTCAGCCTGACATTAAGTCCCGTTCCCTCATGTTTTTCCTCAAAACCTCTGCCAAATTTGAGGTTAGTAATAATCCTCTTTACAATAATGAATTTTTTTTAATTTGGTTGTTTTTCTAAAATATGCATATTTATGGTAAACGTTCATGCTATAATGAGTTTCAAGTGAAAATGCTCGTTTGCTTGACTTGCACTTACTTTTATTTTGTGTGTTGTTGCCTTTATGAAATGGTATGGAGCATGCTTGTGTGTTTTGGAAGAGGATTGGCATAGGTGGCTCTTGATGTTATGTGGAGTTCATGTTTCATTCAAAAGGTATTTATTTACTCATGTGTGATGTAGAGCTCTAACATGTGCAAATTGTGATTTGAGTTGCTATGTGTAAATGCCATGTTTATATTTTGAATGTTCTTAAGTTTACTCCAATTATCTCTGACTCATGATGATTATGATTTGTTGGTTGGGCTGCAAGTATCGAGTCTATCATCTCCCTACAAAAAGATTTAAGTGTCATTCGGGGACAAATATTTCAAAGGGGGGATAATATAACACTCCAACAGTTCATGGATTAGTCTAGAGCCTAACATGATTAACCAAGCCTTAAAACAATGTCTCTAAGCATACTTAAACTCTCTAAAAATTATTAGAGCCTAAACGTCAAGAGACGACCAGGACGTCGTGAAACTAGTGCAATTGAACTAGTAAACGTCCTTCAGTTTTGTGATTACCTATTGCTAATTAAGTGTATATTGTTGAGTTATTGTGTTGATTAATTTGATTTTTTTATGTTAATGTCCATTCCCCAATTCAACTTGAAAGGGGAGTCTTGGTGTGTCTTCATATGCAATTTATGAATGGGTCATTATGCAATTTAAATGAAGTTATGTGAGTTAGTGTCTAATGTCATGAAAGCATGTTTAAGTTATGTGTTGTAGATGACGGTTATAAATGATTAATATGGGGTGTGCCTAATATAAGGGAATAATTAAGAAGCACTTGGTGGGAGTAGTAGTATGGGATGCTAGTCTCACATTGTACTACGCATATTTTGGGGGTTTCCTTGGAGAAGGGTTCTTATGTGAAGTCCTTAAATGTATGTATGTTCCTTAGTGTCTTTGATGTTGAGTGTGGGCTTGTTACCCTTTTGAAGAAAACCTATGGTTGTAGTATTGAGGATTACTTGGGTGTGTATTGAAGGGATTGTGTGGATGGTTCCTTCATGAGTTACCTTAGAGAGTCTTAGGATAACCTCAGTTAGAGGAACTTCAAGATAGATGAGTTCACTGTGAGTTGGAAGGAGAGAGGGTTCATTGTAAGTTGAAATGAAAAAGAGTTCACTGTAAGGTTTTCGTGAGTTCACTGTTATGTGCATCTTGTGTGTTAAAATTATGCAACTTCTACTCTATGTTCTAAATGATGATTTATATGTTATTTTACTCCTATACACATTAATGTTTACTCAATTAGCAATGAAAGCCTTATTCGAAAAATGTCCGCTTTTGCATGTTTTTTTATATGCCATACTTAGTACAATGCTTTTACTAACCCTATACTTTTCATACTCTATAAGTATAGGTCAGAAGAAATTGGAAGATTAGAAGTAAATCTTGGGAATCGAATCTCTCAAGGCTCATTATTTCCTCATATATTCGAGGAAAAGAAATTAATATGGACTTTGTTGTTGGTTTGCCTCAAAACCGAAGGCAAAATGACTTAATTTGGTTATTATGGATAGATTGACGAAATCCGCGGTCTTATCCCCATCAAATCTACTAATTCGGTAGATTATAATGCAAGGATATATATTGATGAGATAATAAGCTTACATTTGATGCCTTTGTGCATCATATCGGATAGATGTCCTCAATTCACTTCATATTTTTGGAGGTTTTGAAAAAGGGTTGTGTACCCAAGTAGATCTTAGCACCACTTTTCATCCCCGAATGGATAGTCAAGCGGAGCATACCATTCAAACCCTTAAAGAAATGGTAAAAGCTTGTGTGATCGATTTCAAAGGGAATTGGGACAATCACCTAGCGTTGATTGAGTTTACCTATAATAACTACCATTTGAGTATTTCCATGGCACCTTTTGAATCACTCTATGGTAGGAGATATAGGTCTCCAGTTGGGTTGTTTGATATTGGTGAGTCCTCACTCCTTTGTCCCAAAATAATCTACGAAGCTCTGGAAAAGTTTAGGGTGATAAGAGATAGGTTAAAAATAGCCTATAGTCAGCAAAAATGCTATGCCGACAATAGAAGAAGAGATCTCAATTTCGAAGTAGGTGATATAGTGTATTTGAAGATTTAACCTATAAAAAGGGTGACGAGATTTGTCAAGAAAGGGAAGCGAAATCCCCGGTATGTGGGTCCCTATGAGGTTTAACAATAGGTAGGCAAAGTTGCAAATGAGTTGAGACTACCTAGTAAACTAGCTTCGATTCATTCTGTATTTCATGTCTCCAAGCTTAAGAAATGTATTGGTGACTCTGTGTCCAATATACATATTGAAGGGTTAGGTTTGAATGAGAGTTTTTCCTATGAAGAGATTCAAGTGGAAATTCTAGGTCGTCAAGACAAGAAGTTGAGTAACAAAGAGGTGGCCTCTGTAAAAGTCCTACGGAGAAACCACCTAGTTGAGGGAGAAAAATTGAAGGTCAAGCATGACATTAAGTCCCGTTATCCTCATGTTTTTCCTCAAAACCTCTGCCAAATTTGAGGTTAGTAATAATCCTCTTTACAATAATGATTTTTTTTAATTTGGCTTGTTTTTCTAAAATATGCATATTTATGGTAAACGTTCATGCTATAATGAGTTTCAAGTGAAAATGCTCGTTTGCTTGACTTGCACTTACTTTTATTTTGTGTGTTGTTGCCTTTATGAAATGGTATGGAGCATGCTTGTGTGTTTTGGAAGAGGATTGGCATACGTGGCTCTTGATGTTATGTGGAGTTCATGTTTCATTCAGAAGGTATTTATTTACTCATGTTGTGATGTAGAGCTCTAACATGTGCAAAATTTTGATTTTAGTTGCTATGTGTAAATGCCATGTTTATATTTTGAATGTTCTTAAGTTATTACTCCAAGTATCTCTTACTCATGATGATTATGATTTGTTGGTTGGGCTGCTAGTATCGAGTCTATCATCTCCCTACAAAAAGATTTAAGTGTCATTTGGGGACAAATATTTCAAAGGGGGGATAATAATATAACACTCCAACAGTTCATGGATTAGTCTAGAGCCTAACATGATTAACCAAGCCTTAAAACAATGTCTCTAAGCATACTTAAACTCTCTAAAAATTATTAGAGCCTAAACGTCAAGAGACGACCAGGACGTCGTGAAACTAGTGCAATTGAACTAGTAAACGTCCTTCAGTTTTGTGATTACCTATTGCTAATTAAGTGTATATTGTTGAGTTATTGTGTTGATTAATTTGATTTTTTTATGGTTAATGTCCTTTCCCCAATTCAACTTGAAAGGGGAGTCTTGGTGTGTCTTCAAATGCAATGTATGAATGGGTCATTATGCAATTTAAATGAAGTTATGTGAGTTAGTGTCTAATGTCATGAAAGCATGTTTAAGTTATGTGTTGTAGATGACGGTTATGAATGATTAATATGGGGTGTGCCTAATATAAGGGAATAATTAAGAAGCACTTGGTTGGATTAGTAGTATGGGATGCTAGTCTCATATTGTACTACGCATATTTTGGGGGTTTCCTTGGAGAAGGGTTCTTATGTGAAGTCCTTAAATGTATGTATGTTCCTTAGTGTCTTGTTTGATGTTGAGTGTGGGCTTGTTACCCATTTGAAGTAAACCTATGGTTGTAGTCTTGAGGATTACTGGGGTGTATTGAAGGGATTGTGTGGATGGTTCCTTCATGAGTTACCTTAGAGAGTCTTAGGATGACCTCAGTTAGAGGAACTTCAAGATAGATGAGTTCACTGTGAGTTGGAAGGAGAGAGGGTTCATTGTAAGTTGAAATGAAAAAGAGTTCACTGTAAGGTTTTCGTGAGTTCACTGTTATGTGCATCTTTGTGTTAAAATTATGCAACTTCTACTCTATGTTCTAAATGATGATTTATATGTTATTTTACTCCTATACACATTAATGTTTACTCAATTAGCATGAAAGCCTTATTTCGACTAAAATGTCCGCTTTTGCATGTTTTTTCATATGCCATACTTAGTACAATGCTTTTACTAACCCCATACTTTTCCATACTCTATAAGTATAGGTTGGAAGAAATTGGAAGATTAGAAGGAAATCTTGGGAATCGAATCTCTCAAGGCTCGTTATTTCCTCATATATTCGAGGAAAAGAAATTAATATGGACTTTGTTGTTGGTTTGCCTCAAAACCGAAGGCAAAATGACTTAATTTGGTTATTGTGGATAGATTGACGAAATCCGCGGTCTTATCCCCCTCAAATCTACTAATTCGGTAGAATATAATGCAAGGATATATATTGATGAGATAATAAGCTTACATTTGATGCCTTTGTGCATCATATCGGATAGATGTCCTAAATTCACTTCATATTTTTGGAGGTTTTGAAAAAGGGTTGTGTACCCAAGTAGATCTTAGCACCACTTTTCATCCCCGAATGGATAGTCAAGTGGAGCATACCATTCAAACCCTTAAAGAAATGGTAAAAGCTTGTGTGATCGATTTCAAAGGGAATCGGGACAATCACCTAGCGTTGATTGAGTTCACCTATAATAGCTACCATTTGAGTATTTCCATGGCACCTTTTGAATCACTCTATGGTAGGAGATATAGGTCTCCAGTTGGGTTGTTTGATATTGGTGAGTCCTCACTCATTTGTACCAAAATAATCTACGAAGCTCTGGAAAAGTTATGGGTGATAAGAGATAGGTTAAAAACAGCCTATAGTCAGCAAAAATGCTATGCCGACAATAGAAGAAGAGATCTCAATTTCGAAGTAGGTGATATAGTGTATTTGAAGATTTAACCTATGAAAAGGGTGGCGAGATTTGTCAAGAAAGGGAAGCGAAATCCCCGATATGTGGGTCCCTATGAAGTTTTACAACAGGTAGGCAAAGTAGCAAATGAGTTGAGACTACCTAGTAAACTAGCTTCGGTTCATTCTGTATTTCATGTCTCCAAGCTTAAGAAATGTATTGGTGACTCCGTGTCCAATATACATATTGAAGGGTTACGTTTGAATGAGAGTATTTCCTATGAAGAGATTCAAGTGGAAATTCTAGGTCGTCAAGTCAAGAAGTTGAGGAACAAAGAGGTAGCCTATGTAAAAAGCCTACAGAAAAACCACGTAGTTGAGGGAGAAAAATTGAAGGTCGAGCCTGACATTAAGTCCCGTTATCCTCATGTTTTTCTTCAAAACCCCTGCCAAATTTAAGGTTAGTAATAATCATCTTTAAAATAATGAAAAAATTATATTGGGTTGTTTTGTTAAAATATGCATATTTGTGGTAAACGTTCATGCTATAATGAGTTTCAAGTGAAAATGCTCGTTTGCTTGACTTGCACTTATTTTTATTTTGTGTGTTGTTGCCTTTATGAAATGGTATGGAGCATGCTAGTGTGTTTTGAAAGAGGTTTGTCATAAGTGGCTCTTGATGTTATGCGGAGTTGATGTTGTCATTTAGAAGGTATTTACTCATGTTGTGATGTAGAGCTCTAATATGTGCAAAATTGTTATTTGAGTTGCTATGTGTAAATGCCATGTTTATATGTTGAATTTTTGTTAAGTTATTACTCCAATCATCTCTGACTCATGATGATTATGAGTTGTTTGTTGGACAGCTAGTATCGAGTCTATCACCTCCCTACAAAAAGATTTAAGTGTCATTCGGGACAAATGTTTCTAAGGGGGGACAATATAACACTTCGAAAGTCCATGGCTTAGTCTAGAGCCTAACATGATTAACCAAGCCTTAAAACAATGTCTCTAAGCATATTTAAACTATGTAGCAATTATAAGAGCCTAAACGCCAAGGGAAGACCATGACTTCTGGAAACTAGTACAATTGAACTAGTAAACGTCCTTCAGTTTTGTGAAGGACTGGGAGTGTTTCATTAAGTACAAAACTAGTAAAAATACTTTAAGTAGGAAAAATGAGGTATATAAGGTCAAAACGTCCAGTTCCGACCCCCAGGACCGCCTTAGGGGTCCTTGAAGGGACCCCACCCTTGGCTGAACAAGCTACCAAAGTCACCAAACAATTGCATTTAAATAAAATGAGTCCTCGTCGCAGACATGATCCACCAAGGAATAAAAGGATTTGTCCATAGCACTAACACGTAGCACACCCTACTGTCTTGAAAATTTATTTAGTAAATCTGGAGAGAATAGCTCCGCGATGCAGACTTGTTTCCCTACGATAATCTGAAATTTTGAATTCAAGTTTGACTTCACTAAAAGGTAAACTTAACAGAGCGGTCTTTTGGGTATTTCAATGGAGGGTTATATATTTATTTTAAATCAGCTTTACCTCACATTCGCTCACTCAAATTAAATCCCTAAATAAAAATCTAAAAGCTCTCACCTCTATTTACTTTCTCTCTCCATTCAACCTCCATTGAAGGAACAAAGGATCTTGAAAATAAAGAATTAATCACCAAATATTTCTACTCGAATTGTGGATAAAGTGTTCATAAATTATGAATTCTTTTAATCTTGGGATTTTTTTGTCCCAGAGGTCCATTCAAAGTTGATTTCTAAATAATGCAATTCCAAGGGTTTTTCTGTACAAATGGATTTTCTTCTAATCTTTCAATTGATGATTAATTATGAAAATTTGTGAATAACTATGGCTAATTAAGTGCATATTTATGAGTAATTGTGTTGATTAATTGGATTTTTTTGTGGTTCATGTCCTTCCCCCATTCCCCAAATCTTTGATCTTGCTTACGAATTTATGGGAATTGATGAATCTATTGATTGTTAGACTTGTGTTAACTATTCTATTGCATTCATGGACTGCCTGTTGTCATGAATTTTTGTGTTGGATCTATTTCTTTAAGAATTCATTAATGAACCATTTTTTCTATCCCTAGTTATGAGTTGGATTTATAGATGATTAGGGTAGTTACAATTGGTTATGTTATAGTTTAAGTCACTATATTATGATGATGATGAGTGGGTAATTAGAGAATTATGATGAATTGAGGATAATATTCTTCATGAAGGCTGTGGATTTTATATTGTAAGACTTTGTGATCTTGAACTCTTTACTTCAATAATGATGGATTGTATTTGGTGATGATGTTTTGCAATTCAATTATTACATGTGATCAGATTTAGAAAGATATGATGTGATGAATATAATGGCATGATATGATTATATTTAATGTGAGATCATGGTAAGGTTGTGAGGGTGAAAGGTTGAAGACGATCCTCTTGTGTGCCTTATGTGATATGACCATGATATGTTTATCTCACCAATGATGGTTTCATGATGAAAGCAAGTTATGGTTCTATGCCTGAACATCTAAATGATATGATAAGCTATATAAGGGGGTTAGTCTCATATGACCTATATTAATATATGATTGTTAAAGACTTACTTTATGACATTTCAAAAAGAGATTTTACCTTATCACCGACTTAACTTGACAATGAGAGGTGTTGACTCATTATAGAAGGTAAATTCACCAAATGATCTTATCAAATGAGGGATCCAATTACTAATGGGCATGTAGAGGGTTCATGACATATCTCCTAGTTCCTTAAATATGTTTCCTCCATAGGAATAATAGCTAGTAGATCCACCTATAATGCTATGTTAATGTTTTGATCCTATCATGTCAAGTCGACCACCTTTTTTCGGTGAGGGTTTCATGACACCGGATTCCATGTTTAGGTCACATGACATATTTTAGGTTAAGGCGATTGTTCCCCAAAATTAAAATAAAAGAAATGAAGTGAACACTAACTAGGGTGACTTAAGGGGTTATGCTTAGTGTAGGTAAGGGTATGAGACTCTACTTATACATTGCACAAGTTGGCCTTGAGGGATGTTCTAGAAGGTTGTTTTTATGCTCTTATGACATGAATGTTATGCATATGTTGACTTACATGTTGGTGATTCTATATGATGTTAGTTTAATTGATGAATATTCTATTCGTCTATGTTGATGTACATGATTATAAATATGCATAATATGAAGATATATGAAATGTAGACATTGCTTATGGTCTTTACTTGGTTTACTTCACTATGTAGGGTTATCGTGCTTCACATAAGCATTGCACTTGTAGGCTTGGGAAGGAGTTGAGAGTATTGGTCTTATATGTTATAATGATATGAATTCTTGTATTGTTATGACATTATGTTGAAGTTGTTATTCTTATATGATGTTGGTGTGAAGCCATTCATGTTGATATGACTTAAGATGATAATATCCATGTTTACTTGACTTTATCATGATATTGGATTTGTGATGAATATTAACTTGTCTTAATGAAAATGTGATTCGCTTGTACATGTTCTTACTTATGCATAAAGGCTTTCGCAACTGACCTAGAATGTTTTTGAAGTAAATGTCATTTTTTAAAATAATTTCACATGGTTTATGTATATATATCCATACTTAGTACAAGCGGTTATACTAACCCATATTATATATGTTTCTACGAATATGTAGGTTTTGGCTGTTGAGGTTTCAAAGGTTGCTTTTCAAGAGGACTTGGACTTTTCCCCAAGTTTTGATAAGTCCGATAGTTTGAGGATTATGCCACACGTTCAATGGTAGTAGTTTTGCTTTTGTCTTAAAGATTCATTTCTTTCCTATTCTTGAAAACATTTGTTATAATCCCTATGTGGCAATATGAATTTGTATATGGGTTATTCCCGAATGTTATAATTCATTAGGTGGCTTAATGTGAGACGGTGTTCTAGACTAAATCTTAATATGTTTGTTATGTTGACTAAACGAGAGGCCTATGTAAGCATCCTATGCGAGGAGTCTAAGTAAACTCTAGATAAACTAAGTGAGAGGTCTAAGTATACCTCAATCTGTAAAAATATTTAATTTTTCTGCATTTTCGACCTATGAAATGTTATGAAACACGGTAAGGGCTTGTCTAATTTCTTTTTGAGGACGACGATGTCAGTTATATCTTGGGGGTGCTCCCTGGTCGTGACAACATGAGTTTGTGTTGTAGTTCTATAACACATCGAAAATATAAGACGTGTTCTAGAGCCTAACATGAGTGTCAAAAAATTTAGACATTATTTTAAGTTTGTTTTTAATTTGTATAAGTCATTTAGGAGGTCTGGAAATCAAAATTTTCAAAAACGCCCATGACGCCTGCAAACTAGTTTAATGAGGTACTAGTGTACCTTATCCTATTTGACTATCTTTTAGGAGTCGAATAATAATGAATTAGTGTAGGGTGTCTAACACTTATTAGAGTTTTTTAATCATACAAACGTCCGTGCTTGACACCCCAAGGACCAACCAAGAGCCCTTGAGGAGGATCCCTGCAAAAATGACCAAAAGTTGTCAAGAGACAGTGTCCACAAACAAAGGCCACTGACGAGGCGTGGTCGAGTTGATGGGACTTTGATAGACACCGTCGATGGAAACTTAGTAAATTTGTCCAAAGTTTCATTTTGTATAGTCTCTTAAGTCATCGATGGATGTGGAGCAAGGAGGTGCACAATGCCCGTCGATGGACACACAATCTGTCGATCGCAGTGTCATTTGTGATGGGGCTATTTTGTTGCACGTTTTAATTTAAGTCAATTAATTAGTTGGCTTATTTAGGAGATTAATTAGGGGTTAGGGGAGGTGGAATTAATTTATTTAACTACCTATATAAAATCCCCTGAGATATTTAGACTAACCTAAGCTTTTATAATTTCCCAAATCCAAAACTCTCATCCTTCTCTCTTCTTTCTCTCTCTAGTTGAAGAATTCCACTGAATACCAAGCTAGAGGTGGATTTAAAGGCTGAAAAGTGTCATATTATTCCATAAATATTCATCAATTAGTAAGGCGTGTGATTCCTTTCACCTTTGAGACCTCTTTTCTCAAAGGGTTCCATCAAAATGATTCCAAAAGTTGGGTTTTTATCCAATACGAAATTGATCTTATAGATTATGTTGTTTATGATTTAATTTTGATATTATCAATAGAATAACATTTATTTTAACTCAATTATGTTATTTCTAGATGGATTGGTTTAGTTTGTAGAAGCTGGCCTATTCCCCTTAACCTTAGGTTATGATCTTGATATGAATTGTGTAATGGTTGTGCAATTGACATGGTTGTGGGTTGAATTACTACGATATGATGTTATTGTATCAATCATGAATAGATTATGATCAATTATAGTTCTATAATGCTAGTTCTTGAGTAATTAATCTTTATTATGACTTTGACCTATGTCTTTTGTCTTAATCTATGAACTAGTGTTGAATTGTGATATAGTGATACAATTAGCGTTGTTATCATGTGTGTTATCATAATATGATAATTATATACCCTAATTGGGTTGAGTTAAGAATTGATGGTAAGACCTTGATGATGGATTATGAAGGAGACCTGGTTAGTCTTGTGGGTCCCTTTTCATTACTTCAATTATTGTTAATTGTCATAAAGTCATGATGTTATATTTGAGTATGCCTTGTAATACGATTGATGATGTTAAATTGAATTTCTTGACTACGGTTTGTGAGATGTTGGCTAAGATGTAAATTTTCACAAGGATGGTGAGGATTTACCAATGTACCTTATTATCAAATGATATGTAAATGTGCTAACCTCCATTATATGAATTGTAATGAAATAACAATAGTCATACGATTCTTAATGAGCTATGATGATGATGATTATACAAGGGATAGACCCTATGACCTGGATTAACATATGGTGATTAATAAAAATATTTCAAAAGGGACAGTAGCTTAGCTTCTAGTGGACTTGAGTGAGGATTGTCCCTTCCCACATAGGGAAGGTAGGATCACTAATGTGCTGTTAAGATTGGAGACTATAATGCATGTAGAATAAAGAGAGTCCCAACTATATCTCCTTTTTCTTGAACTATGTTGATTCCATAGAAATATTAGCTAGTTGATCCACATAGTCTGTAAGGTCATGTTTTTTACTACCTTAGCAAGTAGTCCGTGTTCCTTCGGTGTAGGGTTCCATGACACCGGATTCCACATTATCATATGGTCTATGTCGGTTAAAGTAAGATGTTCCCAAAAGGTAGAATGATTTAAAGGAATGAACTCTAACTAGGACAGCCTAAGGGGTTTAGCTTAGTCTAGGTAGGGGTATGGGACTCTATCTAAATATTACACTAATTAAACTCGAGGGAATTCTTAGGAGGATGTTCTTATATATGTATATGATTATAATATTAAATGACATGTATAGTTAGCCTACTCTTATTCATGCTTGCTGATGTTAGTATTTGATGATAGAGTTGATTGACTATGTGTTCAATTATGTGATATGCATGTTGAATTTACTAGACTTAGTATTGTTGGTCTTGTGACGTACATGCTTTGGACTTAATAAATATGACTTATTGATTGTTATGGTCTTATTGACTGTGCATAAAGCCTTTCAAAGTTAATTGCATACTTTAATGAATTGTCCCTTTTTAGCATGATTTCATAATGTGTATGCATATGGTCTCATACTTAGTACAAGTGGTGTACTAACCCCATTTCTTCCTTTTCCCAAACATTTTAGGTTCCGATCATTGAAGGTCTTTTGAGATGACATTGAAGAGAAGACCAGGATTCTCAATCATCAAAGTTGGGTAGGTCCTCACATTCTGATGGCAAGGACACTATCAAGCTTATAGAGTTTATCTAGTTTTAAGACTCTAATGTTTCTTTCCTTTTTGTTTGAAATCTAAACATTATATGGCCTATATGTGATCCTATTGCATTGATGTATGGGCTAGGCCCAATTTGGTATACTTTTGTAAGATGGTAACGAGATGAGACATGCATTTGATACTCTGAATATTTATATATATATCCATGTGCAACAAAAGTAGAAGACTAAGTAATCTTCATATAAGAAGGGTCTATGTATACATTGTATATATTTTATCTATATGTAGAGGTCTTTTTAAGCCTCAATGTATAAGTAATGGAAACTTTTAAATTTCTACTAATTTTGACCTATGAATGTTATTATGTAACTAAAAAGGATAGTCTTAGTCCTCAAAGAGGACAACGACGTCTGTTACGTCTAGGGGGTGCTCCTCGGATGTGACAAACATTGTATTAGAGCATCATATTAAATATCTTTGAGTTGGTGTCTCTCTCAACCACGTCTATGTAGGTTCCTATTCATAATTTTGAAGCACGCCACACTAATGTATAGTAATCTATATGATGCTTAGGCTACTCTCTCTTTCTTGGAAGTCCTCTATTGTGCCTATAGAGTTTAGATCTATGTGCTTTTAGCATCTAATCCGTTTATTGCAATTATAGACTATGAATACTCGAAGGAACGCAACACGAACAGTCGAGGAAGCGATTGCCGATATGGGAGTTCCTCCCGGTAGTGGTCAAGTACTTCCTCTTGAAGAAGATGTTAATGATGACAAATCCCTGGTCAATCCTCCTCCTTTGACGAATGGTGACATCAGGGCGACTCTTTTTCAAATGGCCCAAGCCATTGCTACTCAAGAACAAGCCATCACTACCCAACTCAAGTCATGATGGATAAAGCTAATTGGGAGGTTGTACCCCGAGCAAACCAACAAGTTTCTACCATGGCATCCCGTCAAAGAGATTTCACTATAATGAATCCCCTACTTTCTATGTGTCCAAGGTTGAAGAAGACCCCTAAGAGTTCATCAATGAACTCTATAAGATCCTTTATGCTATGGGGTTGAATACTAGTGAGAAGGCCAAACTGAAAGATGTCGCTAAAGTATGGTACGTCCAATAGAGGAACAATAGACCATTAAGGGGTGGACCAATGACTTTGGAGGTTTTCAAGAAGGCTTTTCTTGATAGGTTCTTCCCTAGGGAGAACCGGGAAAGTAAAGTAGTGGAGTTCATCAACCTTCGTAAATTAGGTATGAGTATTTTTGAATACTCCTTCAAATTATCTAAATTGTCAAAATATGCTCCTTCTTTGGTTTTCGATCCTATGGATGAAATGAACTGCTCTGTGACAGGAGTCTCGGATGACTTGTAAGAGGAATGTAATTCATCTATGATACATGAAAATATGAACATTTTTCGTCTCATGGTTCATGCTCAACAAGTGGAAGAGGCAATAGCTAGGAGGAAAAGTAGAGATGCCAAGAGGGCAAGATCTTTTGATGGTCGTTCTTCAAAGGGTAGGCTTGTGATTCAAGACAAGCCTATGTTTAAGAAAAGGTTTTATAATAAAGTTCCTTTCTAAATTACCTAAGGCTAGAAATGATAAGGTGTTACTTATGCAACATGGGAAAGTGGTAGCCTATACTTCTAGACAACTTCAGGTGCATGAGAGAAACTATTAAACTCGTGATCTTGAGTTAGAGGCCATGTTATTTTCCTTGAAAATAGTAAGTCATTTCTTGTATGGTATTCATGTTTGTATGTATACCGACCGCAAGAGTATCCAATATGTGCTTACTCAAAAGGAGTTGAATCTTCGACAAAAGAAGGTAGTTAGAATTGTTGAAAGATTACGACATGAGTTTTTTCTGTCACCCTGGAAAGGACAATGTGATTCTGCATTCTCTAAGTCGTATAACCAGGGGTAGCGTGGATCATGTAGTGGAAGCCAAGAAAAACCTAGTGAAAGAGTCTCATAGGTTTTCTAGATTGGGTGTGAGGTTGGAAGATTCTCCGAATGGTGGTTTTATGGTCCATCATAATTCCGAGTCATCTTTGGTAGTTGAGGTGAAGTTCAAAAAAACACCTTAATAAACCATCATTGGAGTTGAACGAATTGGTTCTTGGCAAGATTAATGAGAAATTCTCCTTGGAGGGGATGGTTTCTTGAGGTATCAAGGAAGGTTGTGTGTTCGCAAAGTAGATGGTTTGAGTAATCAAATTATTGAGAAAGATCATGAGTCCTGTTACCCAATTCTTCAGGGTTTGAAAAAGATGTAACATGACCTTAGGGAAGTGTTTTGGTGGAAAGATTTGAAAAAGGACATATCGGAATATGTTGCAAACTGGCAAAATTGCCTTCAAGTGAAAGATGAATACCAAAATTTGGGTGGTCTACTACAAGAAATCTAACTTACTATTTGGAAGTGGGAAGACATCAATATTAATTTTTTGGTAGGTTTTCCTCGGACAGAAAAACAATATGACTCTATATGGGTGGTTGTGGATAGGTTGACAAAATCTACTTATTTCGTTCCCGTTAAGTCCACCAATTCGGTGGAGGATTTTGCAAGGATTCGCATAGCTGAAATTGTGTGTCGCCATGGTATTATTCTATCCATCGTATCGGATAGGGGTGCGCAATTCACATCCAGGTTCTGGAGGTCATTCAAAATAGGGTTGGGTTCCAAGGTGAAGTTAAGCACCGCTTTTTATCCTCAAATAGATGATCAAGCGGAGCGTACTAACACAAACCTTGAGGTATGCTTTTGGGTTGTAAAATTCATTAAAAGGGAAATTGGAATAACCATTTTCATTTGGTGGAGTTTGCTTAAAATAATACTTTCCATTTATCTATATACATGGCTCCTTCTGAAGCCTTGTACGGTAGAAGGTATTGGTCTCCAATTGGATGGTTACAAGTTGGTGAGTCTTCAATTTTGCGTCACAATTTGATTTATAAAATTTTGGAGAAAGTTCATATCATAAGAAACTGGTTGAAGACAGCCTATAGTCGGCAAAAGTCTTATGCCTATCATAAGAGAAGGATTTATAGTTAAAACAAGGTGACCAAGTGTATTTGAAAACTGCACCTATGAAGGGGGTTGTTAAATTTGGAAAGAAAGGCAAGTTGAGTACTCGTTGTGTGGGTCCCTGTGAAATGTAGCAAAAGGTTGGTAAGGTTTGTTAATGAATTGGCTTCGATTTATCCGGTTTTCCATGTTTCCATGCTAAAGAAGTTTATCGATGATCCTGAGTCTATTCTTCCTATTGAGGTTGATAGTCTGAAGGATTATCTCTCTTATGAGGAGGTTTCGATTCAAATCCTTGATAGGAAGGTAACGAAGTTTAGGAACAAGGAGGTGGCTTCCGTAAATGTGTTAATAGAAGAATCACCTAGTTGATGGTGCGACATAGGAGGTGGAGGCTTACATGCAGTCCCGCCACCCTCATCTATTTTATAACTAAAGTTAGTCATTCCTATTAATAATTAAAATAATGACAACAAATTGAAGTTTCTTGATTTTTGGTAAAGTTTTTCAAATATGTGCATTTTTTATGTTATTACAATGACTTATAGTAAAGTATGCCTATAATTTTGCAGTTCTTCTTGTGTTGAGTTATTTTGTGCATTTTAATATGGTGAGTATTTATGAAATAATATGTAGCATTTTGGTAATTTGAACTTAGCATAATGGACTCATGTTAGATATATTGAGCTCATGTGTTGTTGTGAGAAAGAAAATTCCTCATAATGTGATTTTGAGCCTTATGAATGGTAATTGAAGTATTGAATGGGATTTTGTAAATGTTATAATTAATTTGGTAACTAATGTTTACATGTATTGTTGTTGGTTGGACTATTAGTCTTGAGTCTATTCAATCCTTTGTACGATTTTCGTGCCATTCGGGGACGAATGTTCCTAAGAGGGTCATAATGTAACACTTCGAAAATCTAAGACGTATTCCAGAGGCTAACATGAGTGTCAAAAGATTTACACACTGTTTTAAGGTCTATTTTAATGAATGTAAGTCATTTAGGTAGTCTAGAAACCAAAACGTCCAAGAACGTCCATGACGTCCGAAAACTAGTTCAATGAGGTACTTGCGTGATTTAGCATATTCAACTAGTTTTTAGGAGTCGGAAAATATTGAAAATTTGTGGAAGGGTGTTTAACACGTATTAAATTTAGTTTTTATTCAAAAAGTCTGGCATGAATTCCCAAGAACCAACAAAGGTCCCTTGAGGAGGATCCTTGCAAAAGTGACCAAAAGTTGTCAAGACAAAATGTCCACAAACAAAGGCCACTGACGAGTCATGGTCCACAGACAAAAGTGTGCGTAGGTGCACAGTGCACGTCGATGGACACACGATCCATCGATTGTGGTGTTGTCTGTGATGGGGCTGTTTTGCTGCACGTTTTCGTTTAAGTCAATTAATTAGTTGTCTTAGTTATGAGGTTAATTAGGGGTTAGGGGAGGTATAATTTTGTTAGTTACCAAAAATTCTCTTCCTTCTCTCTTCTTTCTCTCTCTAGTTGAAGCTATTCATTGAGTCCAAGCTAGAGGTGAGTTTAAGCAATGCGAAGTGTCAAATTTTTCCATCAATCTTAATCAATTAGTAGGGAATGGTATTCCTTTAACCTTTCAGAGTTCTTTCCTCAAAGGGTTCTATCAAATGATTTCAAAAGTTAGGTTTTCAAATGGGTTTTCATCCAACACGAAATTGATGTTATAGATTACTTTATTTATGATTTATTTTGTATATATGAATATATTAACATGTATTTTAACTCATTTATGTTATTTCATAATGGATTGGTCTAGTTTGTAGAAGATGACCTATTCCCTTAACCCTAGGGTATGATCGTGATATGAATTGTGTAACGTTTGTTCAATTGACTTTGTTATGTGTTGAGTTACTACTAGATGATGTTATTGTATCAATAATGAATAGATTAGGATCAATTACAGTCCTATGATACTATTTGTTGACTAATTGATCTAGATTATGACTTTGACATATGTCTCTTGTCTTAAGCTATGAACTACTGTTGAATTGTGATGTAGTGATTCAATTAGACTTGTTATCATGGTAGTTATCGCAATATGATGATACTACACCCTAATTGGGTTGAGTTAAGGGTTGATGATAAGACCTTGATAATGGATACTTGGTATGTCTTGTGGCTCCCTATTCTTTACTTCAATTATGGTTAATGTGATTAAGTCATGATGTTGTATCGAGTATGTATTGTAATAAGATTGATAGGATTGGTATGATGTTGAATCTAATTTTCATGACTATGGTTTCTGAGGTGTTGTCTTAGATGTATATGTCATAAGGATGGTGAGGATTTACCAATGCACCTTATTAATGAATTGATATGTAAATATACTAACCTCACTTATATTTATTGTAATGAAAGGACTATACTCATACAATTCTTATTATGCTATGATGATGATGATTATACAAGGGATAGACCTTGTGACCTATATTAAGCTATGATGATTAATAAAGACATTAAAGACATTTCAAAAGGGAGCTTAGCACCGAGTGAACTAGAGTGAGGAGAGTCCCTTCCCACATAGGGAAGGTAGGTTTACTAATGTACTGTTGAGATTGGAGACTATAATGCATGTAGAATAAAGAGGGTCCCAACTATATCTCCTTGTTCTTGAACTATGTTGGCCCCATAGTTATACTAGCTAGTGGATCCACATAGTTGGTATGATCATGTTTTGGTACTACCTTGGCAAGTAGTTCGTTTTCGTTCGGTGTAGGTTCCATGACACCGAATTGCATATTAGCTCATGTTTTTATGTCGGTTAAGGCAAGATGTTCCCAAAAGGTAAAATAAATTAAAGTTAGGGAATGGGACATTCCAAAGGCAGCTTTTAGAACAAGATATGAGCATCTTGAGGCTTTTGTTATGTTCTTTGGTTGACTAATTCACCTGCACCATTCATGCATCTTATGAAAAGAGTCTTCAAACCTAACTTAGATTTGTTTGTCATCATCTTCATTGATCACATAGTGGTTTATTTAAGGAATGAAAAAGATCATGTTAGTCACCAAAGGATTGTTCTGCAAACTTTGAAAGATAAGGAGTTATATGTCAAGTTCTTAAAGTGTGAGTGTTGTCTTATGTTTGTGGCATTATTGGGCCACATTATTTCTAGTGATGGGATTAAAGTTAATATTAAAAGGATAGAAGCAGTTCATAGTTGTCCTAGAGCCACGTCTCCAATAGATATAAAGAGTTTCTTCGGTTTGTCGTGCTGCTATAGGAGATTTGTTGAAGGTTTTTTATCTATCTTGTGTCCTTTTTCTAAGCTAACTGATAAGACAATTATGTTTCAATGATGTGAAGCTTATGAGAAAAGCTTTTTGGAATTGAAAAACAGGTTAACTACTGCTCCAGTTTTGAGCTTACTAGAGGGTGCTCAAGGTTTTATGGTGTACTGTAATGCATCAATAGTTGGTTAGGGCTGTGTGTTAATACAGAATGACAAGGTTATAGCTTTTATTCCTCCAGACAGTTGAAGGTTCATGAGAAGAATTATCCAACTCATGATTTAGAGTTGGATGTTGTGGTTTTAGCCTCAAAGCTATGGCATCACTATTTGTACGACGTTCATGTGGGTATATTAACTGACCACAAGAGCCTACAATGTCTTCACCTAAGAACATCTCAATCTCATACAAAAAAGGTCGTTAGAAGTATTCAATGATTATTAGATGAGTATTCTTTACCACCTAGGTAAGGCTAATGTAGTTTTTGATGTTTTAAGTAGGTTATCCATGGGGAGCACTGCCGATGTTGAAAAAGAAAATATGGAGTTATCTAAAGATGTGCATAGACTCGCACATTTGGGAGTAAGACTTATGGGTTCCCACAAAAGGAGGGATAGTGGTGACTAATGGCGCTAAATCATAACTTGTGTCAGAGGTGAAAGAGAAACAAGACAAACACCCCAATTTTTTTCATTTAAAGGTGAATGCTCATAAGTAAAGAGCATTTGCTTTTAAACAAGTGGGAGATGGTGTGCTGATGTACAAACGTAGATTGTGTGTACCCACGGTGGAATTACTCCAAGAGAATATCCTAGATGAGGCTCATACCTCAAGCTATTCCATTTATTCGGTTGCACCAAGATGTACTGCAATTTGAGAGAGGTATATTGGTGGGAGGGCATGAATAAAAACATTGTTGAGTTTGTTGCCAAGTTCCCAAATCGCCAACAAGTGAAAGTAGAACACCAAAGGCCTGGAGGGTTGGTTCAGACAATACATATTCTGTAAAGGAAGTGTGAGATTATTAGATGCACTTTGCCACATACTTCCCAAGATCTCGCAAGCAGCATGATTTTATTTCGGTGACTATCGATAGAATGACAAAGTCAGTCCATTTCTTGCCGGTAAAGACTACCTATTTGGTTGAGGATTATGCTAAGTTGTACCTTCAAGAAGTTGTGAGACTTCATTGAGTTCCAGTCTCCATTATTTCAGATAGACGTCCACAATTTACTACATCATTCTTGAAAGCATTCAAGAAAGGTTTGGGTTCAAAGGTGACTTAAGCATTGCTTTTTATCCTCAGACGGATGGACAAGCAGAGCGTACTATCCATACCTTAGAAGATATGTTGAGGGATTGTGTGATAGACTTAAAAGAGAATTGGGATGATCACATACCTCTCATTGAGTTCGATTACAACAATAAGTACCATTCAAGCATCCATATGGCTCCATATGAGGATCTTTATGGGAGAAGATGCAAATCTCCTATTAAGTGGTTCAAAGTTAGTGAAATATGGTTAATAGGAAAATACTTAGTTTACCATGCCATCGATAAAGGGAAAGTGATTCAAAAGAGATTGAAAATGACACAGAGTCGCCTAAAGTCCTACACAGATGTTGGGAGAAGTCCATTAGATTTTGAGGTGGATGATTGAGTCTATCTGAAAGCTTCAAGCGTTAAGAGAGTTATGAGGTTTGGTAAGAAGAGGAAACTTAGTCATGATATGTTGTCCTTTACAGAATCTCCAAAAGGGTTGGCAAACTAGCATATGAGTTTGAGTTACTGCAATTGTTAAACGTGGTTCATCCAATATTCCATGTGTCTATGTTGGAGAAGTTCTTGGGTGATCCTTCCTTTATTGTACCAAATGAAAATGTTGGGTTTAACGATAGCTTATCCAATGAGGAGATTCAGATTCAAATTTTGGTTCAACAAGTTTGCATGTTTTAGGACTAAGGAAGTGGAATCGGTCAAGGTCCTTTGGAGGAACCAATTTGTTGAAGAAGCAAGTTGGGAAGTTGAGGAGAATATGAAGAAGAGATATCTACATCTCTTTGAATCAAGAGATAATGTAGATCAAGGTACAAAATTCTCATCGTAACATTTTATAAGACTATGTGTAAGCATGTATTACTTGCTTTTTTCAGTTGAGTGTTGAAATGATGTTGCTGCCCTTAGCTGGTGAAACACTGAACATTCAAGGACGAATGTTCCCAAAGGGAGATAAAGTAACATTTCCTAAAACAAAACAACTATTAAACAAAGAAACTATTAATAGTTATTTTTGGAATGAATAGGAGAAATCTTTAAGATTTCCTAAGTGAAAAAGTAAGGTTTTGGTCATTTTCAAAAAGTCATAACTACTAGCTCAGGATGAGTTACAGCTACTTCTTTATATGATTGGAAACCCCTTGAAGAGATATTTCCAGTACCGCCGAGTTTGCATAATTTTGATATTGTATGAGGGAGATATGCCTATCGAAAGTTGGGATGTTGGATTGAGAAAACCCAATCCGGATATTAGTATTGGAAATGTGGTCTATTAACCCTACTATTTCCTAATTTGTTTTACGGGCTTTTTAGGGGTAAAATTAAGCCTCAAGTACGTTTTAGAAAATTGAGTACGGTTAGAGCTTGTGACAAAAAAGAAGAGGAGATGGAAAAAAGCGAGAAAAAGATAAAGATTCACAAAGATCATTGAGTGA
>JAKWJD010000298.1:0-32414 GCA_027705065.1 Solanum peruvianum | reverse complement strand
ATCTCATGTAGAGCTCTAGCATAGTTTATACGATTTTCGGGGATGTTTCATTCTCATACCAAAATTTAGCTAACTTTTGGGAAAAAAAAGTATTTCTAAAGTATGACCGAGATCCAGAGATACATTTTAACTAAACTAAGAACTATCCCCCCCCCGCCAAACACATTTTTATGTAATGTGATACACCCTTTTGGCTTACATGACACACTCCAGAATCCACACAGTTGAGTGTGTTGGAGATGTTTGGATGCCATTAAGTAGAAAAGGTGTACAAAATTACAAGAATGGGTTCAGGGGTATTAGGACCAAAGTTTAGTCAACGCATGTCTATGAGATTTCGGTCATAGTCTAGGTACTACTTGTACCTTATCTCGCTAAAATTGGGCAAACCTTGTCCTCTTCTTCCTCCTTCAAATTTCAACAATAATAACTTTGTGTCTTGTTAGTTATTTTTTTACTTTTCATTAAAATTTAATATACCACAAAGGTGAATCATGTCGAGTGAATTATATATCAAAAGACTTCAAACATCGAGAGGATTTCATATCTAAAATTTTAGATTATTTAGAGGTAAATTTGAGTTAATCAAGATTGAAGAGACAATATATACTTCATATATGGATAATGTATAATTCATATATAGTTAAGTCATATTTAGTTTTAAGCGTATCATAATGTATAGTCAATATTTAATAATATGTAGGTACGATATATTATATAGTCTGTGTATTTTAGCGAACTATAGAATATAATCAATAGACATGTTGAATATTTTTTTTGTATATCGCTATATATATTGTAAACTAATTACGAATTTATTATATATAATTGAAACTTAAATTTCTAAAATATAAGGCCAAAATAAAAATTAGTCTTAAATTAAGTGTCATTTTAGTTATTTTCTAAAAAAAGCTCACATAATCATAAAAAATTAACTTATATCCTATCCAAACTCTTCAGTTTCGTAATGCATAAAAATATATGAAAAAAGCAAAAGCTTCCATTGGAGGATTGAGCTCGCAATCGTTTTTCTAAGCTACTTTTCTTCATCAACCTCCAATTTCGATTGTAGATCCTACCTATTACTGAATTTGATGGATTCCTATAAGTTTTTTACTCATCGACATTATTTGGTTATTAGTTGAACGTTGCTCTGTTTTTTGAAAAAGATGAAAAACTAAACTTATTTGAGATGTGGATGAAGTTCTGATGTTTTTTTCCAGTGAATTGGTACGCATGAGGACCTTGTTTTTATTTTAATTCAGTTTAGAGTTGATATATGGGGATGCAAAACATAACTTTTTGGTTGTTTGTTTTTATATTTTAAATTTTGTATTGATGAAATTAGGGTTACGATTTTTTGTGTGTATTTGTGAGGAGGAATGCATTCTTTTGCTAATATATTTTATATATAAGGGAGTTTGTCCATGAAACTTGAGATATTTGAAAAAAAATATACTCTTTTTCTCCAATTCATTCACAAAAACTCAAAACAATTAACTCCAATTTTTATTTACAAACAAACACAAATTTTTTCCCTCATCATTATTCAATGTTTTTGAAATAGTGAATAATGATTATTTAGAATTGGAGTTATGTTTGGTTGTGAATATAAATTGGAGTTAATTGTTTTTGAGTTTTTGTGAATGATTTGGAGTGAAAAAACTTAACAAAAACTTGAATTTTGTGGCCAATCGTGTTTGTTTTTTGGAGTCTTTCTTCCCTGCACTGATATCAGTGGCAGAGGAAGAAAAAAAGTAAAGCTATTCATGACTTTTGAAATGAATTTATGCATTGAAATTAGATATAAGTTTCTTTTCTTGTAAAAACTAAGGTATGAAATTTGTAGAGAATCAAGTAACTATTGGAAAGAGTGATGCATATTAGTTTTTTGGAAGTTATTTCTGTCACATCCAGATTTATCCCTTAGACGTAACCGGAGTCTTCTTCTTCTTTGAGGACTATGACTATCCTCTTAGCTTATATCATTACATTCATAGATCATAAATGCAGAAAATTTGAAACTTTTTACTACATCTACATTGAGGTTTACATAGACCTCTACATACACATAATAAATATATGTCGAGTATACATAGACCCTCTGTATAGGAAGATTACTTAGTCTTCTACTTTTAGTGCACATAAGTATATAAAAAATAATCTAGTCTCAAAAACATGTCTCATCTTACAACCTTGTAATAAGAGTGTATCAAATTGGGCATAGCCCTACATTAAGTAAAGAAGCCAGATATAGGGTTATAAGATTCGTAATCAAATGGAAATAGAATTAACATAACATTCTTTAAAGTATAACAACTCCATAAGCTCGATATTGGCATCGCCCTCGGAAAGTGAGGACCTACATACTTGGATGAATGAGAAACTACAAGCCTTCTTCAAAGTCGTCACAAAGAGTCGTCAACAACCGGAACCTAAATGTTGGGGGGAAAGAAAGAAAGGAGATTTGTACACCAATTGTACAAAGTATGAGACCAAATGCACACATACTTTAAAATCATGCTAAGAAAAGGGAAATTTAATGAAGTGTGTATTTTTCATTTAAAAACCTTTATGCACACTCAACGATACCATACCAATCAATTAAGCACATTCATTAAGTCCAAAGCAACTCTATCATTAAGTTGTAATACCAACAATTATAGGTAAGAGTTCATTACAACATAATCAAATCAAGACAATTAACTCATGAACCCTTGTTAAGTCTACAAGTGCAATTACCAAGAAAATCCCCATAACCTTACTTAATCAAGTAACCCAACAAGAATCATGACTAACATCCTACTTTACATAGGATAGCATTTAGGAGTACATATCATCATACTTTAACAAGATAGAAAAACACATATTCGTAAGTAAAACTACTCAACATATGGTATCAACAATGTGCAAATTCATCATATACATACCACATATCATCATAAGCATATTCATACATAGGAAAATCCTCCTAAGACTCCCCTCAAGGCTAACTAGTGCAGTAATTAGGTAGAATCCCATAATCCTACCTAAACTAATCTATACCCGTTAGATTATCATAGTTAGAGTTCATTCCTTTAGTTCATTTTACCTTTTGGGAATATCTTGCTTAACGGACATAGACCACATGAAATAATGTGAAATCCATTGTCATGGAACCCTGCACCGAAGGAAGGCGGACTACTTGCCAAGGTACTACCAAAACATGAACATAGGAACTATGTAGATCCACTAACTAGTAGTTCTATGGGGGAAACATAGTTCATGAACTAGGAGATATAGTTGTTACTCTCTTTATGCTATATGCATTAGTCTCAAATGTCAAGAGTGCATTAGTGATCCTACCTTCGCTATGTTTAAAGAGACACTCCTCACTCTAGTTCACTCGGTGCTAAGCTAGAGTCCCTTCTTGAAATGTCTTTAATTATTCGTCATAGCTTAGTTTAGGTCATACGGTCTAATCTCTTGTATAGTCATTGTCATTAGCTCATTAGGAATTGCACGAGAATATCCTTTCATGGCAACCCTCATATGTGAATTTAGCATAACATCATCATCATGTCATAATAATGCACATAGGTACTTCATAACCAACCTTATATAATTTCATGTTAAAATAAATCTCACAATCACATAGTCAAGACATTTAAATTCAAAATCTTACTAACACCTACATAGGTTAATCACAAGACATGCTTCAATTGAACTACATCATCAATCACAAGCCATCATAATTGAAGTAAAGGTTAGGATCATAAGGACTTACTCAACCTCCTTCAATAGTCATCATCATGGTCTTACCATCAACCAACCAATTACATCCGACAATGGGTGTAGTAGCATCAATAAATAGTAAATAACATAAGAACAAGGTTAGTTGCATCATCACAGTCCCAATTAATATCATTTCATAACCTAGGGTTAATGGAATTATGGTTCATCATGAATTAAACAATAATTAGATCAAATCCCAACGCTACATTACCCTAGACAATCCATATATGAATTAGAATAGATAAAAACAAGTCTAATAATCAAATCATCCTTCAATTCCGATCAATTCATAACCAAGATCAAAGATTTGGGAGATTGGGGGAATGGGACATGATAATTATGAAATTTCATCAATTAATATAAATTAATCAACAATCTATACTCAATTAGTCATAGGAAATCATAATTTATCATCAATTTGATGTTTAGACGAAAACGCTTAAGAATTGGAAAACCCCATGGAATCAAGTATTTTTAAAATCAACTTCGAAAGGACCCCTTGGGGAAAGGAATCCCAAGACTACAGAACCCATACCTTAATGAAGATTTACCCATGAAATTGAAGTGAATTCCTATAGAAATTGACCTTCTTCTTCAAGCTTTCTTCCTTCTTCAATGAAGGATTTGGGGAGAGAGAAAGTAGAGAGAGGTGAGAGATTTAGAGTTTTGATTTGGGAATTTGGGTTTGATTGAGGATTAATGACTTAAAATGACCCTTAGGCTATATATAACCACCCCCTAAATTATCCAAAACACCCCTTACTTAAATTGGTCTATTATGAAGTTTAAATGTAAAAAATATGTTTTTGCCGAATCCGGGAAGTGGCTCCGTGTCGCGGGGCCAACATACACTTTTTTCCCAAAACTTAATTTCTGGACCAGTGAGGTCCGTGTGGGCTGTGCGTCGTGCAACATCCCACTAAGTTTTGACACCTCGCAGGCTGCTTAGGAAGCCTGCCCACCCATGTTAGGGTCCTCTTCCTTGACCATTCGGGTGGTCCTTGGGGCATCGTTATCGGACGTTTAGACTTTATATACTACAATCTACCTAGAATTTTTTAACACTTCATTTTACCCTCCAAAACCATACCCAAACATTGAGACGTCAACTAGCTCAACTAGGCTAGATTCCGGACGTCATGGACATCCTTTGACGTCTTGGCTTTAAAACTTCTCGTATGACTTCTAAACATTATTTCAGGTCATAAAACAGTATCTAAACATTTATACACTCAAAAAGGGATCATATATTTAGATTTCACTGAATTTGAAGGAGTATTCAAGCACATTCATACCTCGTTGGCGAATGTTGATGAACTCCACTACTTTAGCTTCCCTATTCTCCCTTGGAAAGAACCGATCAATTAACTCCTTCTTGAACACCTCCAAAGTCCCCGTAAAACCCCTTAACGACCTATTTTTCCTCCATTTGACATACCATGTTTGAGCCACATTCTTAAGTTAGTAAGGGACAAACTTAACCTTCTCATTAGTAGACAACCCCATAGCATAGAGGATCTTATAGATTTCATCGATAAACTCTTGGGGGTATTCTTCAACATTAGACCCATAGAAAGTAGGAGGATTCATTCGAGTGAAATGCCTTAGACAAGAGGCCGTGGTAACTACTTTTTCATGTGCTCGGGGTATAACCTCCAGATTAGCTTGAGCCTTCATGGCTTGTGCTTGAGTAGTTGCAGCTTGTGCTTGGGTAGTAATGGGTTGGTCCATTTGGAAGAGAGCAAACATTATGTTCTCATTCGTCAAAGGAGGAGGATTGATTGGGACTTGGTCATAGTTCACTTCTTCAATAAGAGGAGGAACTTGATCACCATGAGGAGGAACTCCTTCATTGGCAATATCTTCTTCAAGTCTTCGTTCCACATTCGTTCGAGTATTCATTGCCTATAATAAAAATAAGAGGATAAGATGCTAAAGGAACACCATATACTCTAGTGGCACGATACTGGATTTGAATGAAAGTTAGAGTTTCTTAAGCATCACATAGATTCTTATTCATAAGTGTGGCATGCTTCACAATTATGAATACAGAGCTACATAGACATGGTTAAGAGAGACATGAACCCAATGATATTCAAACTCATGTCCTGATACCAAGTTTTTCACATCCAAGTTTACCCCCTAGACGTAAACGGAGTCGTCATCCTCTTTTTGGACTATGACTAGCCTTTTGTTTTACATTATTACATTCATAGGTCAAAACACGGAATACATATATTCTTATTCATAAGTGTGGCACGCTTCACAATTATGAATACTGACCTACATTTACATGGTTTAAGAGAGACATCGACTCAAAGATATTCAACCCCATGTCCTGATACCATGCTTTTCACATCCGGTTTTACCCCCTAGTCGTAACTGGAGTCGTCGTTATCTTTGAGGACTAGCTTACATCATTACATTCATAGGTCAAAACGCAGAAAATTTAAAACTTTTTACTGCCTGTACATTGTAGTTTACATAGACCTCAATATACATATAAGAGATACATATCGAGTATACATTGAACGTTCGTATAAGAAGATTACTTAGTCTTCTCTTTTTAGTGCATGTATATATATAAAAGATAACCTAGTCTAAAAAATATGTCTCATATTATAACAATCTAACAAGAGTGTACCAAATTGGGCATAGCCCTACATCAAGTAAAGAAGCCACATATCGGCTTATACAATTCATACTCAAATGGAAATAGTATAAGTATAAGAGTCTTAAAAGTAAAACAACTCCATACGCTAGATATTTGGCATCTCCTCGGGAAGTGAGGACCTACCCACTTGGATGAATTAGAAACTACAAGCCTTCTTCAAAGTCGTCAAAGAGGGTCTTAAACGACCCAAACCTAAAATGTTGGGGGAAAAGGAAGAAATTGGATTAGTACACCACTTGTACAAAGTATGAGACCAAATGCACACATACTTTGTAATAACGCTGAGAAAAGGGACATTTCATAAAGTATGCATTATTCATAAAAATATTTATGCACATTCAACACCACTATATAAATCAAATAAGCACATTCACTAAGTCCCAAGCAACTCTATCATCAAGTCATAATAGCAACAAGTATAGGTAAGAGTTCATTACAACATAATTAAAGAAAGACAATCACTCATAAACCCTTATTAATTCAACAAGTGTAATGACCAAGCAAAGCCCCATTACCTTACTTAATCAAGTAACCCAATAAGAATTATGACTAACATCCTACTTTACGTAGCATAGCATTTAGGGGTAAATATCATCATACTTTAACAAAATTGACCAACACATATTCATATGTAAAACTACACTACATATAGAATCATTAGTCTGAGAATTCATCATATGCATACACCTATCATCATAATCATATTCATATATAGGAACATCCTCCTTAAACTCCCCTAAAGGCTAAATAGTGGAATGCTTAGATAGAGTCTCATACCCGTACCTAGACTAAGATGACCCCTTAGGTTATCGTAGTTAGAGTTTATTTCCTTTAGTTCATTTAATTTTTGGGAACATCTTTATTTAACCAATATAGACCACATGAGATAATGTGGAATCCGGTGTCATGGAACCCCACACCGACAAAAGGAGGACTACATTTAAGGGATATGTAGATCCCGTTGCTAGTATTCCTATAGGGGCAACCTAGTTCAAGAACTAGGAAATATAGTTGGGACCCTTTTTGTGTTACATGCATTATAGTATCCAATCTCAAAAGGACATTAGTGATCCTCCTTCCCTATGTGGGAAGGGACACTCCTCATTCTAGTTCACTTGGTGCTAATCTAGAGTCCCTTTTTGAAATGTCTATAATTAATCGTCATAGATTAGTGTAGGTCATAGGGTGTTATCCTTTGTATATTCATTTTCATTAGCTCATCAGGATTTGCATGAGAATATCATTTCATGTCAACCCTCATATGTGAGATTAGCATAATATCATCATCATGTCATAATAAGGCACATAGGTACTTCATAATAAACCTTATGTCATTTCTTCTTAATCATAAATCCCACAATCACATAGTCAAGACATTTCAATTCAACATCATACCAACACCTACTTAGTCTAATCACAAGGCATGCTTCAATTAAACTACATCATCAATCAAAAGCCATCATAATTGAAGTAAAGGTAAGGATCATAAGGACATAGTCAATCTCCTTCAATAACCAACATGGTATTACCATCGACCAACTAATTACATACAACAATAGGTGTAGTAGCATCAATCAATAGAAATTAACACAAGAACTAGGTTAATTACATCATCATAATCCCAATTAGTATTAATTCATAACCTAGGGTTAGGAAAATTATGGTTCATGATGTGTTCAACAAGAATTAGATCCCATTCATGCACTACAGTACCCTAGTCAATACATATATGAATTAGAATAGATAAAACAAGTCTAATAATCAAATCATCCCTCACGTCCCATCAATTCATAACCAAGATCAAAGATATGGGAGATTGGGGGATGGAACATGATTATCATGAAATTTCATCAATTAACATCAATTATTAAAAAATATATACTCAATTATTCATAAGAAATCATAATTACTCATCAATTGAAGTTTATATGAAATTCAATTAGAATCGGAAAACCCCATGGAATCGGGTATTTTGAAATTAACTTTGAAAGGACCTCTTGTGGAAAGGAATCCCAAGAGTAAAGAACCCATACCTTAATGAAGATTTACCCACGAAATTAAAGTGGATTCCTATAGAAATTGACCTTCTTATTCAAGCTTTCTTCCTTTTTCAATAGAAGATTTGAGGAGTGAGAAAGTAGAGAGAGGTGAGAGATTTTAAGTTTTCATTTGAGAATTTTTGTTTGGGTGCGTGATTAATAACTTAAAATACCCTTAGTCTAGATATAATCACGCCCTAAATTACCAAAAAAAACCCTCACTTAAATTGGTCTTTTTATGAAGTTTAAATGTCAAAAATACAATTTTACAGAATCTTGGAAGTATCTCTCCATCGCAGGGACAACACAAAATTTTTCCCAAAAATTATTTACTGGACTAGTGAGGTCCATGTGGTCTGCGTGTCGTGTAGCAGCCCACTGAATTTTTACACCTCGCAAGCTATTTAGGTAGCCTACCCGCCCATGTGGTCCTTGGAGCGTCGTTATGGGACGTTTAGACTCTCTACACTACACTTACATAACCAAAGTATTTTTACAAGTTTTAGACTTCATTTACCCTCCGAAACCATCCCCAAACATAGTGACGTCAACTAGTTCAACTACGCTAGTTTCAGGACATCATGGACATCCTTTGACGTCTTGGCTCTAAAACTTCTCGGATGACTTCTAAACATTATTTTAGGTCATAAAACAGTATCTAAACCTGTCGACACTCTTGATAAGATCTAGATTAGGATTTGATTTTTGGGAGTGTTACAATTTCTACCCTTTTCTTTTTCTTTTGAGTGCTCTTTCTTGAGGAGACGAGTATTAGACTTTCAAAATTTGAACCATATGTTGCTTGTAACTAGTTGTCAGAATGGACAACAGTGATTTAGATATTGTGGATTCTAAGAAGAATATCCCTGCTAGTGATGTCATAGTGTCAAATATATACATGGCCAAGTATAAAAATGGTGTTAACACGGAAGGCTCGATTGGCATAAGCAATGTTGAGGACAAAAAAATGATCGAACTGATAAAAAGATAGAGGACATGAAGAATTCTATAAGTGAGACAGAGGACCACCTTAACAAACGCCAAAAAGTGATAAAATTTTGAAAACGGATAAGGGAAACTTTATCAAAATGTGCTACTAGAGAACAAATACACCAACTATTGAGAATACAACGGATGATATGGTAAGTGGCTATTTGAAGGTGATTGACAATGATGTACATAAGCTTGATGAAAGAGATCTGAATAAATTTCATCAAAATAAGAAATTGGTGTATGAGGTCAATCAGAATGGTAATGATATCATTACCATTCTTATTGACCACATAGATCATTTTCTGATTCTAATGAACTTCATTTAGTTTTCCTTCGTCGATAGTTTGTACTTCGTTATCAATCACCGTCAAATAACCACTTACCATATCATCTTATCCAACATTAATAGTATGTGTTTTGTTCTACAACATCACATTTCGTTTAAGTTCCCTTCTCCATCATTAACATTTTTAGAACTTTGTAAGCCTTATAAATTGTTTTTTCTTGACCTACTACATTTTCATGTGCCTCTGACTGACTCTTAGAGTTGAGCTGATTCTCTGTCTCACTTTTAACATTCATCAAGTCCTCTCCCTTTGAATCACTCTAATCATCTATTTTTTCCCTCAAGACGTCTTATCCCAATCAAGACTTTTGTCTTAACACCATTTTCGTACTTGACCAATGAGTCATTGTACACTAGGATCACTATCAAGGTCATTCTTTTAGGACTCCACCATCTCTAGATCACCCAAATCCATTCTGGCAACCAGTCATAGGAAACATATCATATGTATTAAATTTCCGCATTGTAATACTCATCTCCTCAATAAGGAGCACCCAAAAGAAAAAGGGAAGGGAAGAAATAAATTCAAAAAAAAAAACTGATATGCATCACTCTTTCAAGTAGTTATATGATTCTCTACAAATTTCATACCTTTATTTCAAATTCTTTTTTTCAGAAGAAAAGAAACTTTAAATCTTATTTCATTCTATAACTTCATTTGAAAATTCATGAATAACTTAACTTCTTTTCTTCAGTGGCAAAGGATGAAAGACTCCAAAAACAAACATGATTGACAACAAAAATCAACTTTTTAAAAATCTTTTTACTCCAAATCATTCACATAAACTCAAAAACAACTAAAATTTCCAATCATCATTATTAACTTTGAATAATAATGATTTAAAATTGGTTTTGTGTTTGATTGTACATATAAATTGGAGTGAATAGTTTTTGAGTTTTTTACGAGTTATTTGGAGTGAAAAAAGGTTTTGAAATTCTCCGAAATTTTCATGGAAAATCTACTTATATATAAAATCTATTAAAGAAAGCATGCATTCCTTCACACAAATACAAACAAAAACCTTAACCTTTCTTTTATTAAAACACAATTGAGGACACAAAACAAACAGAATAAATCTTGCTTTTCATCACCTTATGTTAACTCTCCGTAGAATGACAACTAAAAAAGGTCCTGCCGCCAATCTATTCATCAGAAAAAAACATAAAAACTTCATTCACATATCAAATGTGTTTAGTTTTTTCAATTTTTTTAAAAACAAGAGTAACGGTCAAAAAATAACAAGTAATGTCGATGAGTAAAAAAAGCTACAGGAATCCATCAAACTCAGCAACAAGCAGGAATTTGCAATAAAAATCCTATTTAAACAAATAAGGAAACGATGGTGATCTTAACCCTCCAATGACTACTTTTGCATCTTAAAATATTTTTTAGCACTAAGTAATTTAAGAGTGTGAGCAGGATATGAGTTAGTTCCTATGTCTTTATGTGAGGCTTTTTGAGAAAATTACTAAAATGACGCTTTATTTAAGAGTAATGTTGTTATTTTTGTCTTATATTTTAAAAATAGTTTCAATTATATATAATATAAATTAGTTATTAGTTTACAAATAAATATAGTTTTATACTTAAGAAAACTATTCAATCTATACATTTATTATATGTTATAGTTTTCTAAACGTCATATAAAGCTTAAGAAAAGGTCTCAAAAATACTCCTAAACTAGCAGACATTGCTCAAATTTTCCATTAAACTATATTGTGGCTCAAAATTACCCTTCCCACAAAAATATTGAGTAATACTTACCTTTCTAATTAACCAAAATATGTTAAGTGGCACCTGGAGTCCACATGGATGCAACATAAGCGCCAAACATTTCCCACTTCCTTGTTGACTAATAAAATCCCTAATATCTGATTTTCCCCTCATTTCTCTTAAAATTTGGTTTCAACCATTTCCCCTCATTTTTGTGGGTATCGTTAGAAACGATTCACAGATTTTATCACTTTTCGACTAGGCTTCAAAGATGATTACGTGGCTAGGTTTCAAACTAGGTATTCACGACTGTAGGTTATTAAATCTATTTCTTATTTATTATGTTTATGAGTTAAAAGTTGTGAATGGATCCACAATATATGATGAATTTATGGATTAAAAGACTAAATCTATGCTATTTTCAATAGATTAAGGTAATTTTGGAGACATTTCCTGTAACGACCTGTTTAGTCGTTTTGAGCAACAGAGTGCATTTCTGGAAAAACTGGCAGAGACGACGTGTGTCCCGATGGACCGTCGTGGTCACGACGGCCCGTCGAGGGAGTGTCGTCCCATGGCACTTAGAATTTTGAAATTGGGTACTGAAAATCGACTCTCTGTAAATTGTGACGGACCTGCAGGACGTGCCGTCACATCCACGACGAACCGTCGTGAGTCCCATTGCAAAACACTTCAACTTTTGAGAATTTGGTGCAAGAAAACGAGTTTCTGACCGTCATGACGGAGGAACAGGACGGACCGTCACGGCTGTGACGGGCCGTCACAGGCCACTTGAGCTCGAGGGAGCTGCGACGACCACTGTGACGGACCATCGCAGGCACGACGGCCCGTCACAGGTTGCACAGTCCCAGGCAAAATAGGATTCCTCTACACGTTTTAAGGGTCGTTTTTGACTATTCTTTCCTTAATTACAAAGATTGAGGGTTAACATTTATAAGTCTAATTACTTAGGGGTTAAAAGAGGTAACCTTAAGTTAATTAGTGGGTTTTATTGACCTCTTCTAGTCTTAATTATATGATAATTAGGGTAAAGGAAAGGGGGTTTGAATAGAACAAACAGAAAGAACCAAGAGAAAGAGAGGAGTCGAACGAGAAAGAGAGAAAACAAAGAGGATAGCAAAGCTTTGGGGAAAATTCTTGCTTGATCAATTCTTCGGTGGAGGTAGGTTATGGTTTATATTACGATATTCGTAGTGAACTCTTAGTAGTGAATAATATGTGTTGATGATATTGTAAACCTGTCTATATGCTTAATTGTATGCTTGTATGAATATGATCATGTGATTTTGATAAAACAAGCATGATGAAAACCATTGAATCCCAAATCTTGAAAGAAAACTTTAATCTATGATATTAATGATACTTGCCTTGGTATAAAAGAAGGCTTGATGAATTAAAGTGATTGGGATTGATGATGCCTTGGTTTAGAGAAGGCTTGATGAACGGATATAATGAGATTAGTGGATCGGAGTGTCACGTTCCGACACATAGAATTAGTGGATCGGAGTGTCACGTTCCGACACATAGTATTAGTGGGACGGGTGTCACGAACCGACACGTAGATGTAGGGGATCGGAGTGTCACGTACCGACACATATAGGGGATCGGAGTGTCACGTTCCGACACATATAGGGGATCGGAGTGTCACGTTCCGACACATATAGGGGATCGGAGTGTCACGTATCGACACATAGTAGTAGGGGATCGGAGTGTCACGTACCGACACAAGAGGAAGAAAGATAATGAATCTCGAAAGATGTTAATATACTCAACATAATGAACTTAAATTCCAAATGAGTATGGTATTGAGGCTTGAGTCCTCATGGATGAACTTGATGGTATTTATTGACGATTTTAATACTTGTTGCTACATGTTGAGTTTATAGTTGATTTATAATATTACTTGATATGTATTATCGCCTATTTTGAGTTAACCGATGATATCTACTCAGTACGTGTGGTTGTACTGACCCCCTACTTTTATGTTTTCCTTTTGTTATTTGTGTAATGCAGCAAACGTTCCGTCAACTTCAACTCCGCAGTAATTCAAGCCAGTCTTCGTCACACCGGATCTTCAGGGTGAGCTAACGCTTCTAGCTTGGACTGGATCTTCTTCTTCAAGTCTTGATGCCTTGAACTTCCGGCATGGACTAGCTTTTTAGTTATTTTTGTTCTTAGACATTTTTAGTTTAGTAATTTGAGGATAGATGTTCTTGTGATGATGACTTCCAGATTTTGGGGATAATAATAATAGTTATTGATTGTTTTTAGTAATGAGTTAAGTCTTCCGCATTTCTTTTGTTGATATTGTATTAAAATGTTAAGGGTTAAATTGGTTGGTTCGCTCACATAGGAGGGTAATTGTGGGTGTCAGTCGCGTCCCCGATTTGGGTCGTGACAGACTTGGTATCAGAGCATTAGGTTCATTGGTCTCATCACACAAGAACAGGTCTAGTAGAGTCTTAAGGAACGGTAGGGGACGCCTTTACTTTTCCTTGAGAGGCTATAAGACTTTAGGAAAATTCCATTCTTTCATTCTTTCTTTCGTGCTACTACTTGAGTCCAATTGGTATCTAGGTGATACAAATTGGTATCTGACCATCTTCATTCTATTTCGCAGATGGTTAGAACTAGAGCAACGACCGCACTAGCAGCGACAACGGAAAGACATGAAACTACTGAGCCAGCCACTGGGGCTGTGGCTCGAGGAGGAACAGCGGCAAGAGGCCGTGGAAGAGGTCGTGGGAGGACGTCCTCTAGAGGAAGAGGACGAGCCCCTAGCCCATCTGATACTAGGGCAGTGACTCCTCCACTGACCGAGGAGGTGATAAGAGAGGGTGAGGAAGGGGAGAATGAACAAGGGCATAATGAGGAAATGCCACCCCAACCTACCCCAGAGATGATCAACCAAGTACTTGCTTATCTTAACGGGTTGTCTGATCAGGGTCAAGCACCTCCAGTGGTTTCTGCACACCAACACCTCCGTTTAAGAAATACGACATGCGGCTACTATGGCTCCCCGCATGGATGCAACATTGGGAATAGGCACCTTTCCACGTCTGACTACTGGGCCTATTATGACAAACGATCAACACGAACTTTTCAGTAAGTTCTTGAAATTGAAACCCCCAGTCTTCAAGGGTGCAGAATCTGAGGATGCTTATGATTTTCTGGTTGATTGTCATGAGCTACTACACAAGATGGGGATAGTAGAGAGGTTTGGTGTCGAGTTCGTGAGCTATCAGTTCCAAGGGAACGCCAAAATGTGGTGGCGTTCACATGTTGAGTGTCAACCAACGGAGGCACCACCTATGACTTGGGAATCATTCTCTAGTTTGTTCATGGAAAATATATATCCCCCGCACTTTGAGAGATAGGAAGAGGGATGAGTTCTTGAGTCTTGAACAGGGAAGGATGACACTAAACGCGTATGAGGCTAAATTTCGCGCACTATCCAGATATGCCACCCAACTTTGTTTCAGTCCACAAGAACGGATCCACCGTTTTGTGAAGGGGTTGAGGTCAGAATTGCGGATTTCAGCCTTACAGATAGCGGCAACAGCAACATCCTTCCAAGAGGTGGTAGACTTTGTGATAGAGGTGGAAGGAGTGAAACCGGATGACTTCACCACAACGTCTACATCAAAGAGGTTTCGAAGGGGAGGAGAGTTTAATGGTTCTTACACTAGAGGACAGAACTCCGGAGGTCACTCAGTTCGACCAATTCAGTCTTCACTACAGACTGTAGTTGGGGGTCCACCTCAGAACGGTCAACACTACTCCGAGAGACCCATGCCTGACTCCAGAGAGTGCTATGGATGTGGGGAGATTGGACATATTAGGAGGAATTGTCCAAAACAGAGTTACAGAGCCCCATGGCTAGAGGAAGAGGTGGTAATGGTAGAGGCGTTATTCTGGAGGGCGTGGTGGCCGAGGTAATGGTGGTCACCAAAACGGCAGAGGTGAAGGGCAAAACGGAGCCACTACTACGCAACATGGTAGGGGCAACGGACAGACGAATGATAGGGCCCATTGTTATGCTTTCCCTGGGAGGTCTGAAGCGGAGGCGTCTGATGCTGTTATCACAGGTAATCTCTTGGTTTGTGATTGCATGGCATCTGTATTATTTGACCCTGGCTCCACGTTTTCATATGTATCTTCCTCATTTGCTAATGGTCTAAATTTACATTGTGAATTACTTGACATGCCTACTCGTGTTTCTACTCCGGTGGGTGAGTCTGTGATAGTCGAAAAGTGTATAGGTCTTGTTTGGTGAATTTTGTGGGGAGCAACACTTATGTAGATTTGGTTATTTTAGAAATGGGTGACTTTGATATAATTCTGGGTATGACTTGGCTTTCTCCAAATTTTGCGATTTTGGATTGTAATGCTAAAACAGTGACGCTAGCCAAGCCTGGGGCAGATCCATTAGTGTGGGAGGGTGACTACACTTCCAATCCGGTGCGTATAATCTCCTTTATTCGTGCTCAGAAGATGGTTAGTAAGGGTTGTCTAGCTTTCTTGGCACATCTTAAGGATGACACTACTCAAGTACCATCGATTGAGTCAGTTTCGGTAGTCTGTGAGTTTTTGGATGTGTTCCCTGCAGATCTTCCGGTATGCCACCAGATAGGGATATAGACTTCTGCATTGATTTGGAACCCGTACTCGCCCCATTTCTATTCCCCCGTATAGAATGGCTCCCGCCGAATTAAGAGAGTTAAAGGCACAACTTCAAGAGTTGTTGAGCAAAGGCTTCATTAGACCAAGTGCATCTCCTTGGGGTGCTCCGGTGCTATTTGTGAAGAAGAAAGATGGGAGTTTCCGAATGTGCATAGATTACCGACAGTTGAACAAAGTAACTATTAAGAACAAGTACCCCATTCCTCGCATTGATGACTTGTTCGATCAGTTACAAGGTGCTTGTGTCTTCTCAAAGATTGACTTGAGGTCCGGTTATCACCAATTGAAAATACGAGCAACGGATGTTCCAAAGACTGCTTTTCGAACTAGATATGGGCATTATGAATTTGTGGTAATGTCATTTGGTCTTACGAATGCCCCTGCTGCCTTCATGAGCTTGATGAACGGGATTTTCAAGCCATACTTGGACCTCTTTGTGATTGTGTTTATTGATGATATGCTGATATACTCCAAAAGTAAGAAAGAACATGAGGAGCATTTGAGAAGGGTGTTAGAGTTGTTGAGAAAGAAAAAGCTTTATGCAAAATTTTCCAAGTGTGAGTTTTGGCTAGATTCAGTGTCCTTCTTGGGGCACGTGGTTTCTAAGGATGGGGTGATGGTGGATCCATCCAAGATTGAGACAGTGAAGAATTGGGTAAGACCTACAAACGTGTCAGAAATAAGGAGTTTTGTGGGGTTAGCTAGCTACTACCGCCGATTCGTCAGGGATTCTCTTCCATTGCTTCCCAATTGACGAACTTGACTAAGCAAAACGTCCATTTGTATGGTCGGATGAGTGTGAGGAGAGCTTTCAGAAGCTTAAGACTTTGTTGACTACCGCACCTATCCTTACCTTGCCGGTAGAGGGCAAAAACTTCATTGTTTATTGTGATGCATCCTATTCTGGGTTGGGTGCAGTGCTAATGCAAGAGAAGAATGTGATTGCTTATGCTTTGAGGCAATTAAAGGTGCATGAGCGTAACTATCCGACCCACGATTTGGAGTTGGCCGCGGTAGTATTTGCACTAAAGCAATGGAGACATTACTTGTATGGGGTTAAGTGTGAAGTCTACACGGACCATCGTAGCCTACAATGTATTCACTCAGAAAGACTTGAACTTGAGACAGAGGAGATGGATGGAACTACTAAAGGACTACGACATCACTATCTTGTATCATCCGGGGAAGGCGAATGTTGTGGCAGATGCCTTGAGTAGAAGGCCGGAAGCATGGGAAGTCTAGCTCATTTGCAAGCTTCTAGACGCCCATTGGCTAGAGAAGTGCAGATTTTGGCTAATGACCTTATGAGGTTAGAAATAACGAGAAGGGAGGACTGTTAGCTTGTGTAGAGGCAAAATCCTCTTTTCTTGATCAGATTAAGGGGAAACAGTTTGATGATGAGAAACTAAGGCGAATCCGAGACAAAGTGTTGCAAGGAGAGGCTAAAGAGGCAATAATTGATGAAAAAGGTGTTTTGAGGATTAAGGGAGGGTATGTGTACCCCGCATCGATGATTTGATCACCACTATTCTTACCGAGGCTCATAGTTCCGGATATTCCATACATCCTGGTGCAACCAAGATGTATCGCGACCTAAAGCAACACTTCTGGTGGAGTAGAATGAAGCGGATATTGTTGATTTTGTTGCCAAATGTCAAAATTGTCAACAGGTAAAATATGAACACCAGAGGCCCGGAGGAACACTTCAGAGAATGCCCATTCCTGAATGGAAATGGGAGAGAATCGCGATGGACTTCGTGGTTGGTCTTCCCAAGACATTGAGTAAGTATGACTCTATTTGGGTGGTTGTTGATAGGCTAACTAAGTCCGCTCATTTCATTCCGGTCAAGGTGACCTACAATGCAGAGAAGTTAGCCAAGATCTACATCTCAGAGATCGTTCGGTTGCATGGAGTTCCACTCTCCATCATATCAGATAGAGGTACGCAGTTTACTTCTAAGTTTTGGAGGACATTACATGCTGAATTAGGTACTAGGTTGGACCTTAGTACTGCGTTTCACCCTCAGACGGATGGTCAGTCTGAGCGAACCATTCAAGTGTTGGAGGATATGCTTCGTGCGTGTGTGATAGAGTTTGGCGGCCATTGGGATAGCTTTTTACCTTTGGCGGAGTTTTCATACAATAATAGCTATCACTCCAGTATTGACATGGCTCCATTTGAAGCATTGTATGGGAGGAGGTGTAGGTCTCCCATCGGTTGGTTTGATGCCTTCGAAGTTAGACCTTGGGGGACTGATCTGTTAAGAGATTCTATGGAGAAGGTGAAAGCTATTCAAGAAAAGCTTTTAGCGGCTCAAAGTAGACAAAACGAGTATGCAGACCGAAAGGTTAGAGACTTGGAGTTCATGGAAGGTGAACAAGTCTTGTTGAAGGTTTCGCCCATGAAAGGGGTGATGCGGTTTGGAAAAAGAGGTAAGTTAAGTCCAAGATACATTGGACCATTTGAGGTACTAAAGCGAATAGGGGAGGTGGCTTATGAATTAGCCTTACCCCAGGTCTGTCCGGAGTGCATCCGGTGTTTCATGTATCTATGTTGAAGAGATACCACGGAGATGGAAACTACATTATCCGTTGGGATTCAGTTTTGTTGGATGAGAACTTGACTTATGAAGAGGAACCGGTTGCTATATTAGATAGAGAAGTTCGCAAGTTGAGGTCGAGAGAGATTGCATCCATCAAAGTGCAATGGAAGAATCGACCGGTTGAAGAGGCTACTTGGGAGAAGGAGGCAGATATGCAAGAAAAATACCCACATCTGTTTACAGATTCAGGTACTCCTTTTCGCCATTGTTTTCCTTCTTTGATCGTTCGGGGACGAACGATGGGTAAATTGGTATCTATTGTAACGACCTGTTTAGTCGTTTTGAGCAACAGAGTGCATTTCTGGAAAAACTTGCAGAGACGACGTGTGTCCCGACGGACCGTCGTGGTCACGACGGCCCGTCGAGGGAGTGTCGTCCCATGGCACTTAGAATTTTGAAATTGGGTACTGAAAATCGACTCTCTGTAAATTGTGACGGACCTGCAGGACGTGCCGTCACATCCGACGACCGTCGTGAGTCCCGTTGCAAAACACTTCAACTTTTGAGAATTGGTGCAAGAAACGAGTTTCTGACCGTCATGACGGAGGAACAGGACGGACCGTCACGGCTGTGACGGGACGTCACAGGCCACTTGAGCTCGAGGAGCTGCGACGACCACTGTGACGGACCGTCGCAGGCACGACGGCCCGTCACAGGTTGCGCAGTCCCAGGCAATAGGATTCCTCTACACGTTTTAAGGGTCGTTTTTGACTATTCTTTCCTTAATTAAAAGATTGAGGGTTAACATTTATAAGTCTAATTACTTAGGGGTTAAAGAGGTAACCTTAAGTTAATTAGTGGGTTTTATTGTCCTCTTCTAGTCTTAATTATATGATAATTAGGGTAAAGGAAAGGGGGTTTGAATAGAACAAACAGAAAGAACCAAGAGAAGAGAGGAGTCGAATGAGAAAGAGAGAAAACAAAGAGGATAGCAAAGCTTTGGGGAAATTCTTGCTTGATCAATTCTTCGGTGGAGGTAGGTTATGGTTTATATTACGAATTCGTAGTGAACTCTTAGTAGTGAATAATATGTGTTGATGATATTGTAACTTGTCTATATGCTTAATTTATGCTTGTATGAATATGATCATGTGATTTTGATAAAACAAGCATGATGAAAACCATTGAATCCCAAATCTTGAAAGAAACTTTAATCTATGATATTAATGATATGCCTTGGTATAAAAGAAGGCTTGATGAATTAAAGTGATTGGGATTGATGATGCCTTGGTTTAGAGAAGGCTTGATGAACGGATATAATGAGATTAGTGGATCGGAGTGTCACGTTCCGACACATAGAATTAGTGGATCGGAGTGTCACGTTCCGACACATAGTATTAGTGGGACGGGTGTCACGAACCGACACGTAGATGTAGGGGATCGGAGTGTCACGTACCGACACATATAGGGGATCGGATGTCACGTTCCACACATATAGGGGATCGGAGTGTCCGTTCCGACACATATAGGGGATCGGAGTGTCACGTACCGACACATAGTAGTAGGGGATCGGAGTGTCACGTACCGACACAAGAGGAAGAAAGATAATGAATCTCGAAAGATGTTAATATACTCAACATAATGAACTTAAATTCCAAATGAGTATGGTATTGAGGCTTGAGTCCTCATGGATGAACTTGATGGTATTTATTGACGATTATAATACTTGTTGCTACATGTTGAGTTTATAGTTGATTTATAATATTACTTGATATGTATTATCGCCTATTTTGAGTTAACCGATGATATCTACTCAGTACGTGTGGTTGTACTGACCCCCTACTTTATGTTTTCCTTTTGTTATTTGTGTAATGCAGCAAACGTTCCGTCAACTTCAACTCCGCAGTATTCAAGCCAGTCTTCGTCACACCGGATTTTCAGGGTGAGCTAACGCTTCTAGCTTGGACTGGATCTTCTTCTTCAAGTCTTGATGCCTGAACTTCCGGCATGGACTAGCTTTTTAGTTATTTTTGTTCTTAGACATTTTTAGTTTAGTAATTTGAGGATAGATGTTCTTGTGATGATGACTTCCAGATTTTGGGGATAATAATAATAGTTATTGATTTGTTTTTAGTAATAGTTAAGTCTTCCGCATTCTTTTGTTGATATTGTATTAAAATGTTAAGGGTTAATTGGTTGGTTCGCTCACATAGGAGGGTAATGTGGGTGCCAGTCGCGTCCCCGATTTGGTCGTGACATTTCCTCAAGGATATACTGACAATCTAATCTAGAAACCTATATATAAGTTATACATTGACTAGATATTATGATCCACTAAAAAAATGAACTATAGTTTTACTACATATGAAGTATACGTTGACTATTAAATCTTGATCAACTCAAAATCATCTCTAAATAGTCTCAAATTATAGATATGGAATCATCTCGATGTTTTGAGTGTTTTTATTTATTATTCGCTAAAAAAGATTTATGTTTGCAATACATCAAATTTTAACGGAAAGGATAAATAAGTAGAAAGATGCATGAAATGAAAAAAGTGGATGAGGGGGGAAGAAAGAAGGAAACAATTTTATTAATGGTGAAACTAAAAGGAAGAAGAAGAAGAAAAAGAGTAAAAGGTCTGGCCAATTTTAGTAATTTTAAAATTTTAGCGAGATAAGGTACCAAGTAACTGCTTGACTATAACCAAAATATTATAGATACGTCTTAACTAAACTATGATCCCATTACGACCCCCTCCCTCCGAAGCTGAGGGCAATTTGAAGTTATTGGTACACTCGATGCACTCCACAAAAGAAAAACAATGAAAAACACAAATTGGGCTCAGTTCAGACGTCACAGACAAGCCTACATGCATCATTCTTACTTCTTCTAGGTTGATTTTAGCGCAAAATTTGAACTTTTTGTCTTCTTATTTCATGATAAACATTTTGAACTTAACATCATAGGCGTTCACAAATCAACCATCGAATATAGAGATAGTCAATGAAAGAAACAATTCATAATTGCATTAAAAGTATTTTTTGCAAAACGGCACAATATAAAGTCTGGAATAAAAGAGGAAAGAAACACTGGTGTAACATGCTCAACTAGCAAAGGCATCTAAGCTAGATAATAACTGTGGATATCCTCGAAAGAATGAGGTCTTACCAAGTCCAAAAGAAAGCTCCACGTTCAGATAGCAGCAACGTCGTACTGTAAGATCTAACGTCCACTGTGCAGTCACCTAAAAGTAGATATTTGTATGGAATTAGTACACACTTATACTAAGTATGGGTATATGTAAGAACACACCAAGGACATATATGAAAAAGAAAAATCTTTCCTACAACATGATTTATGCTCAAAAAAATTCCTCCATGATAATACTTTGGCTCATATTTGCCGTAATTTTTATTACTTCCCTTAAAGTAAAATTATTAAATATTTATTTATTATGTTTCTTTTTGTGATTGGTTCAATAAAAATACTACTCAAATAAATAATAAATCATATTTTAAAAGCATAATTTTTTAAAAAACCACATATGATTCATATTTTTACGATTTACTTGAAAATAATATTTAGAAATAATTGATTTCAAATATCTTCCTATTGACCTATTTTATATCAGAATTTAATATATTATACACATTTCATAAGCGGAGATCCTACTAAATTTCATACTCTCCCCGACTGATTGTCATCTAAAACTAATTATATTTATTAATAAAAATTTCCTATAAGTTATCCAAATTTCTTGTTCATTTTTTTTTTTAATCTCATATCTTAATTGGGACTCAAACTTGAAATGAACACACACACACGCACATACACAAATTTGTATTATTGTTATGGTAGATGAGGGTAAGCATCACAGAAATGATTATTTTATTCTTTTATTTTAAATTTTAGATATACACAAAATTAAAATACAATATTCCTATATATTTGCATAATTATGTCATCTTTTATTGAACAAATTATTTCTACATGAATGTGTTGTTATTTTCCTCCTTTTCGTCTCTCTTGTATGGCATAAATTAAAAAAAAAATTCAAATGACGCACAAGATCAAAATAGAAAACTTTTCAAAGAAATAGGGTGTGAAGGGCTAGGTGTGAGGGGCTGGGGGCAGGGAGGAGTTTAGATAGTAGATGCCTAAACTTTTTTTAAGTTTTTAATTTACTATGGAGTTCAAAATCAATCATGTGAGCTTATTTAAGCCTAAAATGCCCTAAATTGTCGAATTTGGTACAACATTTATTGTTACAACGAAATTTACATAGTGGGACTAAGTCCCGTTGTGACAACATGATCCTTAAGTTTTTGCGGTGGCATTTCTTTAGTTAATGGATCAGCTAACATTACTTTAGTGCTAACATGTTCAATGACAACTTTCTTGTCTTTAACACGTTCTCTTATGGCTAATGTGAAGATATTTGATGTCGATATGTTTGCTTTAGCTACCACTTTTATTGTTCTTATCCATAAGACAACAACTGAATTGTCACAATGCAACCTTAATGGCTTAGATATAGAGTCGATAATTCTAAGTCCAGAAATAAAACTCACTAACCATACACCGTCTGAGGTTTCCTCAAAAAAAGAAACGGACTAAGCCTCCATATTGTAAGTAGTTACTACAATTTGTTTGGAAATTCTCCAAGATATAGCTCCACTTGTTAACATAAGTGTGTATCCTGAAGTTGATTTTCATGAACCAACATAGCCAGAAAGTGTGAATCAGAGTAGCCAATGATTTCCAATTATCTAATCGTTTATACATAAGCATGTAGTCTATTCTTACTTGATGATACCTTAAAGACTTTCTTTGAAGCTCTCATGTGGCCAAGACCTGGATTACTTTGATATCATTCTAACATTCCAACAACAAATGATATGTCAGGTGTTGCACAAATCTGAGCATACATCAAGCTTCTGACAACAGAAGCGTAAGGTATGTCCTTCATTTGTTCCCTCTCAAGATCATTTTCGGTCAATGATTCAAATAGAACTTGTCACCTTATACGATAGGATCTACACTTGGTGAACAATCCTTCAATCGAAACCTCTCTAAAAATTTAATGGTATAAGATTCTCGAGATAAACATAAGGTAGCTTGATGTTTGTCTCGATGAATCTTAATGCCAATAGCATAAGATGCATTACCCATGTCTTTCATATCAAAACTTTTATATAGAAATTATTTCACCTCATGTATCATTTCCTTATCATTGGATGCAAGTAAGATATCATCCATATAGGAACTACCCACTATATAAATTGATCCATAATGTTCTAAGAAGTTGAATGAAGAGATAACATTATAAATATCAAATACCATTGATGGGAATCTTGTTTTAGTCCATATATAAATTTCTTTAACTTCCATTCCAAGTGTTCACCATTACTAGAGGGGGATCCTTTAGGTTGTCTCATGTAAATCTCTTCTCTTCTAGATCACCATTGAAAAAATGTAGTTTTCACACATCCATCTGTTGTAATTCTAAGTCAAATGTGCTACTAATGCCAAATTATGCGCAAGGAATCCTTTTTAGACACAGGAGAAAATTTCATTTTGTTACTGATTCCTTCCTTTTGAGTGAATCATTAAGCAATGAGTCCTTCTTAATATCTTTATATGTTGCCTGATGAGTCCTTTTAAGCCATAAAGACCCATTTACATCTAATGGCTTTAACACCATTAGGAAAATCGAGAAGATTCCAAACCTTGTTATTTTCCTAGAATTCATCTTCTTTGAATTCATGGCTTATGAAAATGACTCAGGATCATTTCCAACTCCAATATCAGATTCTTTCATATATCCAACAGTCACTAGAATTGATGATTTTCTTTCTCTAGCAGGAGATTCAATCCATAAGGACTTAGGTAGCTTAGAGCTACTTAACATCATACGCAACATGTCTAACAATGTTTGGTTTCTTCTTTCTGCTACACAATTCTGATCTGGAGAACCATGCATAGTATTTTGGGAAACAATCCCATTTTGTTGAAGAAACTTCACAAATGAACCTTTTGCTTGTCCATATTTTGTGCATCTATCGTGACACTCACCACATTTATCTTTACTTACAATCTTAATCCTTAAAACTTTAAAGCCTTCTAATGCTTTGCTCTTATTATGAAGCATGTAGAGATATACATACTATCTATAACAGTGATAAAGTCTTTCTGACCATATGCGTCCATGTTTGAACAACATATATTTGAATGTATAATTTCTAATATGGTTGAACTCCTCTAGGCACCTTTATTTGACTTGTTGGTTGATACACTCAAAATAACTTGTCAAATAAGAAGTAAGCCGGTCGTATCAAGTAAAGAACCCAACTAATGCGGTTGTGATCGTTCCCACGAGGAAAATAGTTCACACTTAACATCAATCTATTATTACTATATTTAGTCAATTATTTTCCTAGAAAACAAAACACAATAAAAGGTGGGGGTATTTATAAATTAATAAAGATAACAAACTAAATTAAAGTAACCAACTATCAGAATCAAACCTTGGAGTTTAATCAATAAATAAAAGTAACCAGTGTTTAAGTGTTCCCCACAGGTTCCTCATTTGATAATGCTAACTATAACAATTATTTCCTAGTATCTTGCATGCAAAGTGATAAGTTATGTATTTCTAAATACTTGGTCCGGCAGGTAGAAAATTTCACTCCGCACCTTGGTCCGGCTACGTGTGTTGCTATACTAACCCTTACCTTTACCTCTTATTTAACATTGTATTCGATATTTGACTATGTCATTACGTCGTACAAATCAATACTAGCCTATTAGATAGTATACCCTAAATCTATCTTGATAATTCTTTTCCTATTATCTACCTCTATGGTCCGACAAGTATTATTAAGGCGATTTGTAACGTTGGCCATCCCTTAGAAAGACTTCTAAGCGAAAGAATTTTCAATACATGCAAGACACAATTCTAGAATTGTTATTTTATTTAGATTTTACCTCATTATTCACCCATGGTACCCACAACCCTAGTTATGGAGTTTAGTTACCCATAGTCATTATCACAATATTCATATATGTAATATAAGAATTCATGCACTTACTTCAATGAGAAAGAAAAAAATCCCGAAGTTCACTTGATAATCAACAAAAGCACCAACAATCAACTCCAGAAAAAGTTTATCTATTACTGAAATTAATAGAGGAATAAGAACTCTCAAAAATTATAACAATCATAAAGTCTACTAACAAAAGTCTAACATAAGAGAATCTAACCCCAAAAATGAAGTTTTCGAACTATTTAGAAAAAAACCCTGATAAAAGAAGGACTCTAATTGAAGAAAATCTGTGAAAACGCGACTATATCGACTGACCTCGTGACGGGCCATCGTGGTCAAATCCTGTAAAGTAATACCAAACGAATTAACCTCCAGAATCATATCAATGTCCACTCACAGACTCTCGACTGCAGCCTGAAGGGTCGATACGTCCATCTGAGGGGTTAGCCGGCTAGCACCCGCAACTAAAAAGCTCCAAGCACTGATGAACCTCAGCGATCTTCCGCTCTGTGTTCTTGACCATTTTACTCTCCAAGAGCTCTTCTACTTCAGCAATACACCTCTGCATCTAAGAGTGGATGTGATGCAGAAGTGTAGCCATCTGTGCCTCTAGTTTCTGGACCATAGCAAGTGGGACCAGAGAGGGGAAAGGGGATGAGCGAGAGAGATCAGGGGAGTGCTACTAGCCTGGGTAGCCGTGCGAGCATGTGCTACAGTCCGTATCAGCCAAATTTTCACCAAGTAGATAAGACTCTAGCCGAGTACCTCTGCGTGGAGCCAACTCATAGCCTCATCCCTTATGAGGCCGATATCAAAGTGCCCAGCGGAGTCTTGAGCTGATCATTATGCCATATTGGCGCACCTGCGGACCTACATAAGGAAAATATCATGCACGGAAAATAGTAAATAGTTCTGACCTTGACAACCCTCTCGTGCATGACCGCCTGTAAAGCCAAGTAAAGTCCACCTTGAACACGGCTATCATCGCCGCCATCAGAACAGCACGATCTCATGTAACTATATTATCAGCGGCCGTGGGAGAAAAGCAGTGGCGTACAATCAACCATAAGAACTTAGCTGTGAAGATCAAGTTATCCTTCTTGATGGATCCCTTCGGCTCCATTACACAGTCGGCACCCTCTCTATCAACATACAAGTACAGGGCCATCCAACTCTTTGTGGATTCTCTCAACGATGGATCACGTAATAATTGGCCATCTTTTACAATTTGCCACTGGTAGTCGAATTCGGCTGTAAGAGGGGACCTATTGGCATCAACATCCTCAAAGTATAAATACTGGAGGATGGCAGGTAGGGTGATATCGACCTGAATGCCACGTACTCGGACATGCTCAAGTTGGGCCTGTTTGGCAGGGGCACCCTGCCAATCTTTCTATGATCTAAGAGTAGCCACGTAAGAGGCGTAGAACTCTCGGACCAACTCCTCACTATAACGGCCCAAAGAACGCGCTATCCACTCCAGCCGGTCTCTGGTGAAGAGATTGTGGATCTCTTGCATGGTGGGAGACTACCCATAAAGACCCGCCTCTCAAGTGTAAGGGTCTGTGTCATGACACCTTTATTATTTAAAAACTTGGCATTGAAATACACCTGATATTGTTCGTCGACACACCATCGGTTGGTCTGGTCGGTAACCAGGGTGAGAGCACCAGTCGGTGAGCCAGGAGTGGAATCAGAACTATCAACCTCATCAGATGAGGTAGACAATGCAGCAACGGGGGGTGGAGGGATTTCTGCGGACCTGGAGGATTCCTCCGACCACGAAACTCCTACGTAGCCAGACGCTCCTCTTCATGTTGTAACGACCTGTTAGTCGTTTGGAGAAGCAGATTTTATTTCTGGAAAATTGGCTGAGGCAACGGACCCCACGACGGACCGTCACAGGCACGACGGACCGTCGCAGGGTCTCGTTTCAATATACTTAGGAATTCTGAAATTGGGTACTGAAAATCGACTCTCTTAACTTCGTAACGAACTTGACCGTCACAGTCCACTTGGGTTCTAAGAGGCTGCGACGACCTGCGTGACGGACCGTCGCAGGCACGACGGGACGTCACAGGTTGCGCGAATCCCAGGCAGATTCGGATTTCTTTACACGTTTTAAGGGACGTTATGGACTATTCTTTCCTTAATTATAGATTTCGTGGGTTTATATTAATAACTCAAATTCTTGAGGGATAAAAGAGGTAACATTAGGTTAACTATGGGTATTATTGCCATCTTTTACACTTAATTATATGTTAATTAGGGTAAAAGAAAGAGGTTTGAACAAAGAAAACAAAAGAAAAGAGAGAGAGAGAGATTGATCGATTGAGAGAGTCGAACGAGGAAGAAGAATATCAAGCTTGGGAAATTGCTTGTTGATTCCAATTCTTCGGTGGAGGTGGTTTATGTTTTTCATGCTATTCGTAGTAGACTCTTAATAGCGAATGATATGTATTGGTAGTTTTGTAAACCTGTCTATATGCTTAATTGTATGCTTGCATGAATATGATTATGTGATTTTGATAAAACTAGCATGACGAAAACTGTTGAATTCCAAATCTTGAAAGAAACTTTAATCTACGTTATTAATGATGATGCCTTGGTATAAAAGAAGGCTTGATGAATTAAAGTAATGGGATTGATGATTCCTTGGCATAGAGAAGGCTTGATGAACTGATAGAATGAGATTAGTGGATCGGAGTGTCACGTTCCGACACATAGTATTAGTGGATCGGAGTGTCACGTTCCGACACATAGTATTAGTGGGACGGGTGTCACGAACCGACACGTAGAATTAGGGGATCGGAGTGTCACGTACCGACACTATAGGGGATCGGAGTGTCACGTTCCGACACATATAGGGGATCGGAGTGTCACGTTGCGACAAATAGTATTAGTGGATCGGAGTGTCACGTTCCAACACATAGTATTAGTGGGACGGGTGTCACGAACTGACACATAGAATTAGGGGATCGGAGTGTCACGTACCGACACATAGTAGTAGGGGATCGGAGTGTCACGTACCGGCACAAGAGGAAGAAAGATAATGAATCCTGAAAGATGATAATTTACTCAACATAATGAACTTAATCCCCAAATGAGTATGGTATTGAGGCTTGAGTCCTCATGGATGAACTTGGTGGTATTTATTGATGATTTAATACTTGTTGTTGCTACATGTTGAGTATCGTAGTTGATTTTATTATTATTGATATATACTGTTTTCTATTTTGAGTTGGCCGATGATATCTACTCAGTACCCGTGTTTTGTACTGACCCCTACTTTTATGTTTTCTTCTTTGTTATTTGTGGAGTGCAGCAAACGCTCCATCGTCTTCAACTCAACAGTAGATCTAGCCAGTCTTCACTCCATCAGAAATTCAGGGTGAGCTAATGCGTCTAGCTTGGACTGGATCTTCTTCGTCAAGTCTTGATGCCTTGAGTTTCGGGCATGGACTAGCTTTTAGTTGTTTTAGTTTCCTAGACATTTTTAGTTTAGTAATTTGATCATAGATGTTCTTGTGATGATGACTTCCAGATTTTGGGGATAATAATAATAGTTTTGAATTGTTTTTATTAATGAGTTTAAGTCTTCCGCATTACTTTCTGTCGATATTATATTGAAATGTTAAGGTTAGATTGGTTGGTTCGCTCACATAGGAGGGTAAATGTGGGTGCCAGTCGCGGCTCTGTTTTGGGTCGTGACAAACTTGGTATCAGAGCATTAGGTTCGTTGGTCTCATCACACAAGAACGAGTCTAGTAGAGTCTTAAGGAACGGTAGGGGGACGCCTTTACTTTTCTTTGAGAGGCTATAAGACTTTAGGAAAATTCCATTCTTTCATTCTTTCTTTCGTGCTACTACTTGAGTCCAATTGGTATCTAGGTGATACAAATTGGTATCTGACCATCTTCACTCTATTTCGCAGATGGTTAGAACTAGAGCAACGACCGCACCAGCAGCAACAACGGCAAGACAAGAAACATCTGAGCCAGCCACTGGGGCTGTGCTCGAGGAAGAACAGTGGCAAGAGGCCGTGGTAGAGGCCGTGGGAGGACGTCCTCTAGAGGAAGAGGACGAGCACCTAGTCCATCTGATGCTAGGGTGGTGACTCGTCCACTGACTGAGAAGGTAGTAAGAGAGGTGAGGAAGGGGAAACTGAACAAGAGCAGAATGAGGAATTGCCACCCCAACCTACCCCAGAGATGATCAATCAGGTTCTTGCTTATCTTAGCGGGTTATCTGATCACGGTCAGGCACCTCCAGTGGTTTCTGCACCAACATCTCCGGTTTCAGAGGTACGACATGCGGCTACTATGGCTCCCCGCATGGATGCCTCATTGAGATAGGCACATTTCCACGTCTGACTACTGGACCGATAATGACAAATGATCAGCACGAACTTTTCAGTAAGTTCTTGAAATTGAAACCTCCAGTCTTCAAGGGTGCAGAATCTGAAGATGCTTATGATTTTCTGGTTGATTGTCATGAGCTACTACAAAAGATGGGGATAGTAGAACGGTTTGGCGTTGAGTTCGTAAGCTATCAGTTTCAAGGGAACGCCAAAATGTGGTGGCGATCACATGTCGAGTGTCAACCGACAGAGGCCACACCTATGACTTGGGCATCCTTCTCTACCCTGTTTATGGAGAAGTATATCCCAAGGACATTGAGAGATAGAAAAAGGGATGAGTTCTTGAGTCTCGAGCAAGGTAGGATGACAGTTAACGCATATGAGGCTAAGTTTCGTGCTTTATCAAGGTATGCCACCCAACTTTGTTTCAGTCCACAAGAGCGGATTCGCCGTTTTGTGAAGGGGTTGAGGTCAGAATTGCGGATTTCAGCCTTACAGGTAGCGGCTACGGCAACATCCTTCCAAGAGGTGGTAGACTTTGTGATAGAAGTGGAAGGAGTGAAGACAGATGACTTCACCACGACATCGACATCAAAAAGGTTTCGAAGGGGAGGTGAGTTTAATGGTTCTTACTCTAGAGGACAGAGCTCCGGAGGTTACTCAAGTCGACCAATTCAGTCTTCACTATAGACTGTAGTTGGGGGTCCACCTCAGAACGGTCAACACTACTCGGAGAGACCTATGCCTGACTCCAGAGAGTGTTATGGATGTGGGGATATTGGACATGTTAGGAGGAATTGTCCAAAACAGAGTTACAGACCCCAAATAGCCAGAGGTAGAGGTGGTCATGGTAGAGGCCGCTTTTCTGGAGGACGTGGTGGTCGAGGTAATGGTGGTCACCACAACGGCAGAGGAGATGGGCAAATTGGAGCCACTACGACACAACATGGTAGGGGCAACGGACAGACTGGTGATAGGGCCCATTGTTACGCTTTCCCTGGGAGATCTGAAGTGGAGGCGTCTGATGCTGTTATCAAAGGTAATCTTTTGGTTTGCGATTGCATGGCATCTGTATTATTTGACCCTGGCTCCACGTTTTCATATGTATCTTCATCATTTGCTAATGGTCTAAATTTACATTGTGAATTACTTGACACGCCTATTCGTGTTTCTACTCCGGTGGGTGAGTCTGTGGTAGTTGAAAAGGTATATAGGTCTTGTTTGGTGAACTTTGTGGGGAGCAACACTTATGTAGATTTGGTTATTTTAGAAATGGTCGATTTTGATGTAATTCTGGGTATGACTTGCTTTCTCCGCAATTTGCGATCTTGGATTGTAATGCTAAAACGGTGACGTTAGCCAAGCCTGGGACAGACCCAATAGTGTGGGAGGGCGACTACACCTCCAATCCGGTGCGTATCAATCCTTTCTTCGTGCTAAGAAAATGGTTAGTAAAGGGTGTTTAGCTTTCTTGGCACATCTCAAGGATGACACTACCCAAGTACCTTCGATTGAGTCGGTTTTGGTAGTCTGTGAGTTTTTGGATGTGTTCCCTGCAGATCTTCCTGGTATGCCACCAGATGATAGGGATATTGACTTCTGTATTGATCTTGAACCGGGTACTCGCCCCATTTCTATACCCCCGTATAGAATGGCTCCCGCCGAATTAAGAGAGTTAAAGGCTCAACTTCAAGAGTTGTTGAGCAAAGGCTTCATTAGACCAAGTGCATCTCCTTGGGGTGCTCCGGTTTTGTTTGTGAAGAAGAAGGATGGGAGTTTTCGGATGTGCATAGACTACCGGCAGTTGAACAAGGTAACTATTAAGAACAAGTATCCTCTTCCTCGCATTGATGACTTATTCGATCAACTACAAGGTGCTTGTGTCTTCTCGAAGATCGACTTGAGATCCGGTTATCATCAATTGAAAATACGGGCAACGGATGTGCCAAAGACCGCTTTTCGGACTAGGTATGGGCATTATGAATTTGTAGTGATGTCCTTTGGTCTTAAAATGCCCCCGCTGCTTCATGAGCTTGATGAATGGGATATTTAAGCCGTATTTGGATCTCTTTGTGATCGTATTTAAAGATGATATACTGGTATATTCTAAAAGTAAGAAGGAACATGAGGAGCATTTGAGAATTGTATTGGAAATGTTGAGGGAGAAAAAGCTTTATGCCAAGTTCTCTAAGTGTGAGTTTTGGCTAGATGCAGTGTC
>JAKWJD010000297.1:0-32597 GCA_027705065.1 Solanum peruvianum | reverse complement strand
GGAGAGCGATTGATCAATACTGAAATTGCATGTCTTAAGTTTTCCTTGGGACAGTGAGCTAATTTGATTTTCTGGTAACTCAATGACTTCAATAGATACATTTGGTAACTCGATGACTTCAGTAGCTATACACTCGCGTGTACAAGTCAACTCGTAAAGTCAAATTGAACCGACAAATCAAATCAAACCGAAAAAAAATGATTTGTAATTTGGTTTATGGTTTGGTGTTGGAAAAAAAATCGACCACTCTTGGCTTGGTTGGTATTCAACGAAAAAAAAGTCATATCGTACCCAAATCAAACCGACATAATATAAATATATAATTTTATTTATTTATAGATAAAAAATACTATTTATATCTACTTTGTTAATATATTTTTAGTTAGTTTATGATTTTTAATGTTTATACATATATTATTTCAAATTTGGGCTTGTAAGGTTTTGTAAATACTTCATTTTGTACTAAGATCAAAAGTTACATTAATATTATTATAGTTTTCAAATTTGAAGTTAACAATTTACTTTATAAATAATTTTTTTGTATTCAGTTTGATTGTTGCCTTTGATCTTATTAATATAACATACTGAACATTGATATTTTTTTTAAAAAATTGTACTCATGTGCATTTATCGTCTTCTGGAAGATTTTTATTCACTTATCATTTTTTATGTTTAGCTTATCACACAAGTAAGTGAAAAAATATTTGATCTCTCTTTCAAACAACGTATAGCTGTAAAAAACTGAAAAAGCTGAAAAAACCCCGAATGAACAGACTAAAACCGAAATCGAAAAAATCGACTTTATATGGTTTGATTTTTTTTTTTTAGATTTAATAAATCGATATGATTGATTTATATTTTTTTAATAAAAAAACCAAACCGAACCGACACCTATGTACACCCCTACTATATGCATCCCAACTTATGACATTGTCCACTTAAGGCTGACTTTAAAAAACGTCACTAGTGTGTAAGACCTATGTACACCCCTGCAATACATATCCAATATCTTCCTATGTTTTGCCGATGTGTACTTCTTATGTTAACTTGGATTGTCATATACACCCCTTCTTATGGACTCAACGTCACCTAATGTGATTTGCCTAGACTCAACACAAAGTTCATCCCACGTTACTCATATTTACGTAAACTTAGTTGGACTTTGTTTCACATTGACAAGGCTTGCACATCTTGATCATGATGTTATTTATAATAGGCCAGCCCACTAGTGATGTTGTCCACTTAGATCCTAGGCGCTACGACAAGTTTAAATCGTATCACTAATGTGTAACACCTTCTTATTTATATATCCAACATATCTCTTGTATTATTTTTGCTGATGTAAGACTTCTTATTTTAAGGTGGGATGTTATAATATATGTGAAGTGTCAGTATATAGAATTTGTAATGTTTGCATGAACTATCTTAAATTTGATACAGTGTGTTTGAATGAGTGAATTTTGGATCATGATTAATGATTAATCTATCTGTACAAATCATATTTGTAAGTAACCTTGTCTAAATATCTCATTGGATAGGATGAGTTGTTTGAGGTTGAATAAAAGCTTTAAGTATGAAGTGATGATCTGGTGTGTATTTACGCATCCAATCACTCTATTTACCCATAATTTAGCTAAGTTATGAGTAATCTTATGAACATCTATATGTTATTTTATATTTGATTTAATGAGCTAATAGATATGATTTGGTTGATTTCAACAATTAAAAACAAGAAATGCTAAAAAAATGGATCGGAATGTAGTTAAGTGTTCGGGACTAAAATACAATAATTAATGTCCATTGAGCTTATTGAGGACCAATAAGTAGCTGATCATATACTAGACTTCTACAAAGTTGTAATCTTAATATCGTGTTAGAGACTTTTACTCTCTTTTCTTTTCCGCTCCTCGTCACCATATGGGAGGAACAAAGAAACATAAAAATAAGGTCCTATCAACTTGTTCTGACAAGGATAATAAGATTGGTCTTACTTCATCTCGAGAAAGGAAAGAAGATCATGATGTTGAATATTATTCGGGCGTGGAGGACGATGCACTATCGATTTCTCACAATCTTGAATTTTATTAATCAAAGTAAGGACCCGCTTCAGTTTTACAATCTTGATTACACTTGTTGCTTGCTTCAGCAACACTCCTTACTTGAGCACTCCCTTTTGTTTGCTCTCTTGCTTACTTTCTTTCTTTGTTACTTAGTCGCTTGCATAGAACTCCAATGGACCACCTCTATTTATGGATGTGATTGAAAAATCTTGCTAAGTATATATTTCTACTCTATTGAAGAATATTTCTTCAATTACTTAATTCTAGAACTATCCTATCTAGAACATTTCTAGACTATTCTTCTCTAGAATACTCTTCTAGAGATCTTCCTTCAGTTCTCCCTAATTCTGGAATATTCTAGATTTTTCTTAACTTGCCTTAAGTACATAATTAAGTGGTGATGAATTCTTAAAAACTCCCCCTCGACATCAACTTAATTTTTCCTTCGTCCGTTGTGAGCGATTCTTGCTCTGCAAGCATCATGACGTCCATGCCGTTTAAGAAACTCCTCCTTCATCGGATTATTCCGATCCATACTCTTTGAAGCTTCTTCAAATATAGTAGCACCTTTATTGTAAATCATCTCTGCTAGTGTGCATTTAATACTGGTCTTTGAGTATTTCAATTGTGTCTTCCTTCCTAATTAAGGTTGCAGAATTTTTTCGACTTCTTTTGTGCAACATTTCTGGAGTTTCATATACTTTTTTTTCCATGAATTGTTATTTTTTCCGTTTGAAAATATCTCTTCTGTATGTGAGCTATTGTCATGACCCAATATTAGACGTGATGACACTCTCTTATCCCACCAAGACAAGTCAGCCAAAAATTTAATTTTTAGAATAAAGTGCGGAAATTTTATAATAGATCCAAAAAAGTACCCCCAAAATCGGCTTTCACGTGTACAAGCCTCTAAAGTATTACAATTGATTCAAAGAAAAACTCAAGTCTCAAATGATCTTGTTTCTAGAATAGAACAAGTTCATAATTAAGGAGAAAGAAAGCCTGTTGAGACGACAAACAACTACCTCACAAATCTTCAAGAAGCCTCGGAAAAGAAGAGAATGTCAAGTATCATAAAATTCAGGCTATAACCTACAAAAATTGTAGAAGCAAGGGGTGAGTACCAAATCACACGGTACTCAGCAAGTAAATCCCTAAATACAAGCTAAGGGGATGAAATGCGGGCACTCCTACCACCCCAACCGAACCTGCACAACTACAACCTACATACAAATCAGCCCAAGCTAACAGCTCAGAATTTACATAGCATGTAACTCAACAATAACACTTAGATAAATTATATCCTCCACAACAACACTTTTCAAATTACATACCCCAACAACAACACTTCAACAAAATTACATATCCTCAACAACAACACTTCAACAAATTAAATATCCTCAATAACAACACTTCAAAAATATTACGTATCCTCAACAACAACACTTTACATATCCTCAATAACAAGCTCAGTATTCAACAATCACCAGTTCCAGCAGAAAGGCAATAACAAGATCAGCAAGATACATATCAAGTTCACTAATGATAAGTATGTGCAATGCCAATGAAATACAATGTCAGGTATAATGATGCATGTCTGACCTAGTGATATACACCCGCTGTCTTTAGTACGGGACCCATGGGGCACATATATGTCCATGCATCTGTCGCGGTGCACGACACGACCTTGGTAATAGTAACCATCGCGGCACGCGATAAGTCCCTCGAAATATAGTAACCATCGCGACGCTCGATACGTCCCTCGAAATGGTACATCCTCTTTAAGTTCTCATTTTTTTTCTCAATGCACATAACACTTATCACAATCATGTCTTAAAATAATGCAAATGAGATGCTCACACAAATAAAGAGGATATGACCAGTTTCAACATCAACAATGACTCAACACAAGCCTTTCAAACCATTCTTCATTATCAACATATCACACTCAAGCGATTATTCACATGTACCCTTTGTTTTCATCATTAGTATTAATCAATGTGGATAAGTCAATCCATCACCAAGTCCCATTACTCCCAAACATAACCACAGGAAATACACGCATTTCATACACTTAACAAGAGTTAGAAATCCACTTGCCTCTAATAGTCGAACAATTACTCCAAAACTTTAGTCTTTCTCTTTCAACCGACTTCCAAATAATACAATGTATTCAAATATATAATCACAATAAGATTTCGAAACTAACAACACTCATATGTCCAACTTAGACCAAAAACTCACTCAAAGTATAATAAATTTCCTAAATCTTGATTCCAATGAATATTTCAAATCTCATATTTTCTAGTTTCAAAAATAGAGTTAAGTCATAATTTTTCCAAACATACCATCCTAACAGTTTTCCTATACTATAATACACTCAATTTAATTACATATAATATTGTAACAAAGCCATGCTTAATTATATAAGGAGGGATTAACAAATTGATTTGAAAAGAAAATAAGAAACAGAACAATTAACTTCTTATAATAATAACAATAAGAATATATTTTCCTTTTGTTGCAAAGTTAAAAAACTCCCCCAACACGTACAAATCGTCATTCGCACCATTATTTTCCTAACAACAAACACACCACAAGATAGTTTCTATCTCATTCCATAGTTATAGGATATTAAAAATTAGCAACTAATTACCTGAATGTATGCCTTTCGTTTCCACGTCCGCCGCCTCTCAACCGAGGTAAAATTTTCTATTCCATTCCTTATCTTATTTTCTTAGTTAATTATATTTAAAGTAATAAACCTTAGTAACTATTTTTAATATGGGTCAAATAGTATTAATAAATTATGAAATTGCTCATTAACCACTATTAACTAAATAAATTATTTAATATATACCCATCAATTAAATAATCATAGTTAAATAAATAGTTTAAAATTTTCAAATCAACTTCACCAATTAATCAAAAATGATTGTTGATAAATATTGTCAATTAAATTATCATAATTATCGAATAGCTCAAAATCTCCAAAAAAATAATTTTCCGGATCATTACAACTATATTTTTCAGATACCTCGTATTCTTGTTCAGCCTCACTTCTTTTGTTCCTTCTTCTTGTTTATATTGTAGCTCTTGCTCCAATTTCCTTGAATCTGGCTAGGAGACTTCGTTGTACCAAACCAGTTTGGTGCTTCATCAAGTACCACATAAGTTTTCTTGGTTGGCATGACGTATATTTATTCTAACCTCTCCTTTCCATTATTTGGCATGCTTATAAATTTTAAATTTCGATATACTTTTACGTCATTTGGCCTAAACAAGACATAGTGACCAAATCTGTTAGTTGTGATACAGATAATAAGTTCTTCTTCATACCTGGAATATGGTAGACATTTTGAAGTTTCACTTGTCTAGAATTATGATGAGGCACGAACACCGTCTTGTCAATATGAGTTATTGATATTTTTGAATTATTTTGTAGTCTCCACTACTCGACCACCTTTATATCGCTCATGTTAATGAGATTTTTATCATTACCAATCATGTGATTGGAACATCCTGAATCAACGATTCAATCATGTTCAAAATCGACTATTTTTCACCCACAGTTGCAGTGCAATCTTCTCTTATTTGTTAGAGTGACAGATGACAAGCTCCTCTGTTGATTAGTTTCTTCAACTGCATAAGAGGTCTCAAAAGCCCAAACTTCTTCTTCATCTTTCTTATTTTGAGTAGAAGTTGGTACATTACCTTCAATTTTCTTGTACCAACAGTCTCTCACATTATGTCCTTTCTTTCCACAATTGTAGCATTTCTACATTGGCCGATTGTTGAAGCCTTTGTTGGTTGTCTTGGTCTCCCCCTGTCCGTGAGCTTCTCTCCGCTTCTCTTTTTTATAGGCTTGCCTTTTGTTTAAGAGCGTCTTATCTTCGTCTTTTATAGTAAGACTTGATAATGGCTTCTGCAGATCTTCTTCATTTGCATCAGATTTTCCAACTCAGATAAAGTTGGTTCTGTGGCCCACCCTCGTGTGCTTGTGATTATGCCTTTGTACTCTGTCCTTAGACCATGAACAATAATTCTCCTCATTCTTTTTTCTGTTATAGTATTCTCTGGATCTAATTTTGATATTTCATCCGATAAAGATTTTACCTTTGAGAAGTATTGAACTGATTGTCATATCTATTGAGAATCGACAAAGCTTATTTTCAAGCCTTTGTAATCTCGCATCGTTCTTCTTTGTAAAAATCATCGTTAAGGTGTCCCAATCTTCTTTGGGTGTCTTGGTATTCTTAATTCGTTGTAATAACTCATAATCAATTGTTTCAAAGAACAAACATGGGTCTTTCAGCTTTGGCCTTCCACTTTTTTGCTGCTTCAGCATTTGTTGGTGGTGGGGTGTCTAATCCACCGATGATATCCCATAATTCCTGACCGAGAAAGTAATATTGCATTCTCGTTCTCCATGATCCGTAGTTGCTTACATTGAGCTCTCAACGCTATTGAGAGTGTTTGCGCAGTCTGCCATTGAGAAGTGCCTCACCACTTGTAGCCTCTGACAATAGCTTGTAGGATCTTCTTTAAGTTCCTCCTGCCTCGCTCTTATCCACCAGGATCTGATACCAGTTATTGAATATTTTTCAGGCGTGGAGATGATGGGTACTATCGATTTCTCACATCCTTAATTTTATTATACCAAAGTAAGGACCCGCTTCGATATTACAATCTGATCACACTTGTTTGCTTGCTTCAACAACACTCCTTACTTGAGCACTCACTTTTGTTCGCTCTCTTGCTTACTTCTTCTTGGTTACTTAGTTGCTTGCATACAATTCAAATGGACCCCCTATTTATAGGAGGTAATGGAACAATCTAAATAAGTATATTTTTCTACTCTATTCTAGAATATTCCTTCAACTACTTAATTCTAGAACTTTCCTATGTAGAACATTTCTAGCCTATTCTCTCTAAAATACTCTTTCTAGAGATCTTCTTAAATTCTCCATAACTCTGAAATATTCTAGATTTTTCTTGACTTGCCTTAAGTACATAATTAAGTTGGTGATGAATTCTTAACGCATGGTACCCTAAATAATCATCTATTTGATGCACATGAATGATAAATTTTGGAGATTTTGTAGACAATATATTGATGATGTCAATAGTCCTTTTTTTCTTCCTTTAGGCGATTTCGGATCAGAAAATGAGAGATGAAAGATGTTAGACGTATCCGGGTAGAACCAGGAGCGGCACCCCCCATATGCGTTAGGAGGCCTAGGGAGACACGCCTGCAGTGCGCCAAAAAGGTGCCTTACACCAGCAAGCCTGGCGCAGCGCGCCCCAAACGCGCCCAAATCGGTGTTTTTCGCCTATTTTCATAGATTACTCTTTTTATGTCATTCTAAGGTACAATAACACTTTCTAATTATTCTAATTACATCAAATGATTTCTAAACACCTAGAAATCACCAAAGAACGTGAATCATAACCTTGAATGCATAATCTAATTCAAGAAAAGTTTAAGATCAAAGTCGGAAAAGTTAAGAGTCAAGTCTAAAGTTAAGAAGTAAGTCAAAGCAAAGTTCTTAAGGTTTTCAACAGTTTTTATTAAAATTCTTGATTACGTTTTAAGGCTCAAGTTCAAGTTAAAGTGAAGAGTAAAAAGTTGAAGTTTTTTTTGTTCAAGAAATATAAGGGGACTAAGTATTACCTAAGAGTTGACTTAAGATCAAAAGTTTCAAGTTAAGCGAAGAGTAAATAGTTGCGTTCATTTTATCAAAGGTTAAAGAGAACTAAGTATTTCCTAAAAGTTCATAAATATTTCCACATTTAATTTAAGAGGAAACTAAGATTTCCCAGAAGAGTTTTTGAACAAGAAAATGAACATTGATTCCAAGAGAGATTTTTAAAGCTAAGTGTTGAGCAATTATCTCAACCCAAAGAAAGAAAATTGTTTTAAAAGCATGAGCTAAAGTATGTTCTGGGAGTAGAATTGAGAGCACCGATGTGGGGATGAGAGTTATTATGAACTCAAGTCTCCATGAAAACCATGTAACCATCATGGGTATTAGCGGGTCATACTTTTTAGATAATTACGTAAGTTAAGATAGTGAACCGGAGTTTTATGCAATGCCAAAATATGGACAGTTCTGACAGCGTGGACAAGACGCTGTGTCACCACTTAGGATCATAGTGGTGGTTGTTATTTGAGAGTCTCCCACAGAAACTATATTACTTTCATATATAAGTAAAAGTGAGTTTTATATTGCATTTTCATTAACGATATATACATAACACACACACACACACCACCACACACACACACACACACACACATAATATAGATATATATATATATATCTATATATATATATATCATATATCTATATATATATATTATATATATAATATATATATATAAAGCTTGTAAACAACTTATATATATTGCATGTGTCATTATTGCTTTATATAAGTTAGAATTTCATGAGTTGACAGAGCCAAGCTAAATGTTTTTTTCTTATTCTTTTCGAGCTTATGTGTTGTTTAGCATTCCAACTCGCATACTCATACATTCAATGATTTCTATTTAGATTTATTTTTATAGAATGATTCCTATGTTGAGTTAAGTCTTCCACTGAGTTAAGTAAGTCAGACCAAGGGTCTGCTCAAGGTCAGAAAAGGTCACTGGGTGCCGGCCACGTCCACGGTGTAGGCTCGGGGCGTGACAAAAAGTGTTATTGGTTAGAATTATTATTGGGTTAACATTTATTTAATGACTTTATAAACAAAATTATTGGGTGGTTTAATGGGTTAAACAGAATCCAAGATATAATAATTTTCTATTTTAATTTTTAGTCATTTATAATTATCAAACAAAAAAATTATATAATCACTATATTAGACTATGGTGTGTTTGGCGTGAAGGAAAGAATTTTCGAAAATTAGTTTTCAATTTTTTCATGTTTGATTGGGTTAAGTGTTTTGGAAAATATTATCCAGATCAACTCATTTCCCTCAAATTTCAGGAAAGTGACATGCCTTAAAAAATTAAGGAAAACATTTTCCAAAACTCTCCTCCAATTTCATATTACAATTTTTTTTGCTGAATAATTTATTTGTCTCTAACCCCAAAATAAAAAGGATATTTTAAAGCTCGTTTTTAAAAATATTTGTAACTTCAATTTTGTATTTTTTCATCCCAACCTCACTCCTACCCCTCAGCCCTCTAGCACCCCCCCCCACACAAATAATAAATAAATTAAAAGTTGTTTTTTAAAAGATGTTTTCAATTTTATTTTTATTTATTTATTTACCCGCTACCCTCAACACCCCATCAGCCCCCCACCTCCCTAAAAGAAAAGTTTGTTTGTAAAAAATATTATCTACTTCAAATTTTTATTTTGGCATAACACATATATTAGACCCTAAACTTGGCTTCTAATTTTAACTTTGACCTCCAACTTTCATAGTGTACAAACATGCACTTTAACTATGCAACCTTTTAATAAATAAACACATGAGTCTTACCTGGAAAAGTGTGTGATGTGCACATATTTTGCGTGAGTGAAGTGTAATTTTTGAGGCCCAAAACGGAAAAAAATGTTGAAATGACAAACTACCCTTAATAAATCCCTTTTATATATATTTTTATATTTCCAAATCAAAATCTTTTATTTTATTTTCTAATTCTAAAATGACATGTAAAGTATTTAATTAGTTGACAGTCATTGAGTGACTCACTAATACACGTGGGGGCGTTTGCATTTTACTCTCTTTGGCTCCAAAAATTGCGTGTTTATTAATTTAAAGGTGGGAAAGTTAAAGTGTCTGTTTGTGCACTATGAAAGTTGGAGGCCAAAGTTAAAATTTGAAACCAAGTTTAGGGTCCAATATATGTATTATTCCTTTATTTTTTAACCCTTACACTCGAACCTCCCCCCATCCCACTCCCCAAAAAAATTTAAGTTTGTTTTTAAAAATATTTTCTACTACAAACTTTATTTTTTAGTCCATACCCTCGACCCCCCTTACAAGCCCCCCACCCCCACCCCTAACAAAAAATTAGTTTGTTTTTAAAAAAATTTTCCACTTCAAAATTTTATTTTTTTACACCTTTCCTCAACCCACCATCTAGCCCCACCATAGCCCCAAAATAATTTAAGTTTGTTTTTTTCTTAAAAAATATTTTCAATTTCAAAAAAATTTTTCTACTCTCTAGTAAAAATAAAATATATTTTCTCAAAAATAAACATTTTTCATTCATAATGAAACACTAGAAAATCTCCGAAAATATTTTCTATTGACCAACCAAACATGAGAAAATAAGTAAAAAATTTACTTGTTTTCCATTAAAAGATTTTCCATGGAAAACATTTTCCTTCATATCAAACACACCCTATAACTAAAAGGATCCTACACAATTAACACTAATAAACTCCGCTCTCTGCTTTTGCCTTTTGGATTGTAGTATTACTTTAGTCTTTAGGTTCATTACATCAAAACCTAAAGAATTAAGAACAATGATGGATAGGGTTTGCAACGACGAAGGTTAGGCAACAACCAGGGTTGTGAATTGCGAGTATTTATTATACTTTTACTAAACTAAGCATAATTTTTGCACTCAATGATAATTTGATTTATCTAGCAACCAAATTGTTGGACAAATCATATAAATGTTTGAAAACATTCTTTTATTGGTTAACTGACAATCACATCGTTAAAGACCAAAAACCGATATGTAAAAAATCGATAACAAATATCTTGTTAATTTGATTATTGATTAAGCATATTCAAAAACTAAAAAATTAGACCAATCAAACCAATTGATACACACCCTCCGTACTTCCAACTTTTGGTTAGGATCATATCTAATAAATAAATCTTTAAAAATTCATTTTTAATCACCCCAAATCGTGATCCCAAGCTTCCAAAATCTAGTTTTGACTTTCAAAATAAAAAAATCGAATCATAAATGGTCAGTATCAGGTTCTTCCTCATAAAAATTGGAACGTGACAAAGAATGAATGCACAAAAAAATCGTGCTGAGAATGGTGCATAAATTAAAATCTATAATTAGTGAGAAATCTTTCTTCTTCAAGGTTAATTTAATTGTATCAAACTTTCTATTAATTTTCTTAATTAAAAAAAGTAAAATATGTAAAATTGTTAAGTCGATTATTATCGGCAAAATATGAAGAAAATAAGATGAAAATTTAGTCACGTAGAAATAAACATATACAAATCAATACCTCATAGGCAAAAAATCACATCCATGATTTGTTCAAAATCAAATCTTAAAGAGCATTTTTATAAATTTAAAAAGCCAAAAAAGTGAAGTAAGAATAAGAAGATTACATATATCTCAAATCCTTGGATGCACAAGATTTAAAATAGACACCAATTACTGATAAAATAAAATTGTAGAAAGAGAAATAATTTCTTCAATCAATAAACAAGTACTCTTTAAGTATCTAAAGTAGCTAAACAAAGACAATAAATGTTGTTAATATAACTCTTTTCCAATTACTTGACCAAATATAAGACTTCTATTATTATATGGATTCATGAATTAGAGTAAATCAAACAAGAGCAGAAGAAATGAGTATTAGCAAAGTCAATTACCAATGAAAAAGCAGTGAATTCACCTTTTAAAGATTAAAATGTATTAAGATTTACGTAATCTAAAAAACTTCTCACCCATCAACAACTACTGATTAAGCGAGTTTTGAACCAAAAAGATCCAAAAAGTATCACAAGATAGTAAACGGGGTTAGGGAGGGAGGGGTGTAGAGAAAATCATCCAAAGTTAGGTATAAAGATAAAAATCCTTAAAATTTTCTTGGTTTATATTTTAAGTACTTAATTAGTAAAATAAAGATGAATTGCTTAGTATGTCTGTTCCATATAGCTTTGGGTTGTTGTGATTTGTGAAATTTGATGAAACTTTTCTGGTATGGTCAAATATTATTTAATTTGTTAAATATTGAAGGAGAACATAAACGCTCACTTTTATCAAATTATGGTCTCATTAATATATTTAAAGGACAAATTCTGAATCTACTCAAATTAAACTCTCCCATGAACAAATTTTCAATATGTTGTAAAACTTAATAACAAAAGAATAATGGCAAGATGAGGAGAAGAAGAATATAAGACAAGAGGAACAATATGGATAACTTTCTTTCTTTCTAGAATTCACCCAATCTTCAAGAATTCTCCCAATCTTCAAGTATACAATATGAACCCTTATGCCTCTATTTATAGTGTAACATAAAGGCATACAAAAGTTAGTCATAAACATGACATTAACATGAATATAATTGGGAGGTTATGAAAAAAAAGTTACAAGAATAATGATTATAAAGGTGGAGGTTATGGAGGTTATGATCATCTTCATAATGAGGAAAATAGTGGAGATAATGGGTGAGTAACTTCTTGACATAGTGAACATCCACACTATACTATTTTATAACACTCTCCCTTGGATGTCCATAGATAATATGCTTCGTTAAAACCTTAATAGGAAAAACCCTATGGGAAACAATCCTAATAAAGGAAAAAGAGTACATATATCTTTTACTACGCTTGAATGTTGCCTTGTTAAAAACCTTACCAGGAAAACCCATTTGGGACAAAACCATGGTTAAGGAAAAGAGTACAACACATATTTTTCTCCCCCCTGAGATAAAACTTTACTGAATATCTCGGAGACAATGCATTCCGATCTTATATCACAACTTCTCAAACATTGATGTGGTAATCCTTAGTGAATAAGTTTACAAGATTATCACTTGAACAAGCCTTTGAACGTCTATCTCACCATTTTGTTGAAGATCATGTGTTAAAAATACTTTTGATGAAATATGTTGTTTTTGATCTTCTTTGATTGTATTCTCCATTCAATTGAGCTATATTTTTTTCGTATATGATGACTGGAATATCCTTTGTCAAAGAAAAATCACATATTTTCTTATTGCTAGATTTATATTCCAACCAAATACACCCCTGACTTAATTCATTGATTAATATGTTTTGATATTGTTGTGCCTCCATATGTAAGCAAAAATCTCATTTGCGATCGAGCTTTATGTAGATCAAATAAATATTTTGAATCTACATAATGAAATCATTTCTCACTCATGAGGTTTATCAATTTTATTGAAGCTCGTCTATTCTTCTTAAAGATATTCATAGATCTTCGAGCATTTGAATGACCAACAATGTGTAGGTGCACCAATTGCACTAATACATGACATTTTAAATCATTTTCATGAGGTTAAAAAAAATCCTTCTTTGTGTTAAAAAATCTCAAAATCATTGAATACTCAATGGAATAACTTTAAGACTTTTCAAATCCTTCAAGGATTTTCATATAACCTTTATCGTCTACTTAGACATAATAATCATTCATTATGCATATTCAAGTATTTCATCTATTGCCATACTGAAACAAGTCTCATTGCATTCACCATTGGAGAACATATCTCCATTTAATAATGTCAGGACTTCTGCAAAAATTCTTTATGCCCGAGGCACGCACCGTATATTATCTCTTACGTTTATACTTTTGCACAATGATTCATTTGTACCTTCACTGACATATATTTTGATCTATGAACTATATGTTCAAAAGCATCACTTTTCTAAGTGAAACAAATATACTTGAATTGTGTTAACTACACTATATGACATATTCGAATTTAAGATCCTCGTAACCATTTATAGCATTGATTGCTACATCATATCAAATATACCATCGTCAGTCATTTTGATATCGATTCCAATACAACATAAATTATTATTGAGATCTCTTCTTTTTTTTATAATTTCCAGGTACCTGAACCTTTCCCAAGTTTTATGAAATGTTATGTCATAGTGCTCTTCAAAGCACTTGCCTCATTAGCAATGACCATTTTGATAATTTGCTCCTCTCCTTTATCAAGGAGTTTTACATTTGGAATCGATTGGTCTATCACGCTTCTGGCGTACCATAGACTTTGTCCTTGAAGGACTATTTAAAGATTTATTCTCATAATCATTGGTGTAGCTATAGTTGGAGGCATACAATTTCCGCAAAACCAACCATCATTATTAACATGACTTTATAGTTTGGAACTGTGCTCTTAATTAGTAATTCGAGCAAACACCTTACAAAACTAATTTGTTGATACAAATGCACATGTGACTATACCATATGCATCTATTAAATCATAATAGCAAACGGTCCACATGACAGGTGGACGGACCCATATTCACCTTTTTATATGTTCCAAATAATTTTAGGGGATAAATCTCAAGCTTAGCTAGTACAATGATCATTTTGTCACGAGAACAAGCTACAAAAGAGAATTCTTGAAGAATCTTGTAAATATTCACATATAGCTACATGAACTCTCAATTTCTTTTGCATCACATTTGAATCGGAATGGTCAACCGATTATGCCAACTGATATTATTCAAGTAAACTTCTAGTTTACTTTTGCATGTGATTCCATCACCATGACCATATTTGTATACAACAAACAACGAAAAATGGATAATCTTATACGTAAATATTTGTTACTCACTTTGATTGTAGTAATTTGAAGATATTATATCTTTCCATAATTTAGTCTCAATATAATAATTGTTTTCAATTCTTTTGAAACTAAAATAGTTTCTTTTGAGACTCATTACAACCCCAATATTATGAATAATTTCATTCCTCCAGATAGTAACAAATTCGCCTTTTTGGAACTATCAATTAATTTTGTGTACTACCACGATTTTCACAACGCCATCCTTATGGTGACCATCTCCTTCAAGGAGAAAATTATTATTATTTTCATTGTTATTATTACATTCAAGACTTATTTATTGATAACAAATGACAAATTTGTGTTGCCACACAACAACATTTATTTTTGTCATGGCCATAACCTTTACAGAAAAGATTTCTTTCTTTCTTTTGTCCTCCAATAGTACATTATAGAACATACCACAATATTTGTGTAGTACTCAAAGTATATATATGACCAAAATGACCATTTATGTCAATATTTTCTTAAAATATCTCATACCTTCCGTAGAGGTGAGATGTGAAATTCATCCAACAATACATGAACATGTTCTTATCCATACGAACACAAGTCATATTTTCTTCAAGAAATGGACCATAACCATTTGTACATGTTCCATAAGTTTTTATTAAAAACTCATTGTCATGTTTTGACATTATGTAACTCACCCCAACATCACTTTAAGAGGTTAAATGTACCCAATGTACTACCACTTTGTATTCATTTATTTTGATTGAGGATTTACAAAACCTTTTAAATTGGGTTGTACCAACAACAATGTGTTCAACTTCTCATACCACTTTGATGGATAAAAATCACTTTAACAATTACATTCACATTTGAAGGACCATCATAATAAACAATTTGTCCAATAACCTTTCATACAATTTTAATGGACAATTACCTTCATATTTGAAGGAACATCTTAAGAACCTATAGTTCTTCCTTTTAATTACCACAATGATGACCATTAACATTTTACCATACTCATATTCATACATTCAACCACTTGTTATTTTTCATACATATTAATACACTGCTACCACATTCAGATAAGAGAATGAAGCAAAAATTATTGGGTAAATTTCATGACTTTCAGTGAAAAGTATAAAACTTTATGGTAGTCATCATCATATCATCACTATAATAAATTAGAACTTTAACCCAATGTCTTACACATATAAAGACATCTATGGTCATGAATCAATGGAACGTGAATCCAACTTCTTATTATCATGGTGTACCAAGACTTTAACTCGATGTTTACACAGTTGGTGCGGTGAAACTTGAATTCACCGTCTTACCCTCAACCAATGCTTAATAAGTCAAATGCAATATAAATTATTTTGTTAATCGAAAATCATAAATATAATCCAAATTTGACTTATAATACAAGAAAAATGAACAAAATCAATTACTTAGAAAAAACATGTTAGAAATCATAAAAGTCCCAAGTTAAAATAAATTCAAACATTTTAATAGTCCCTCTCAACATTATTATGAAGATAATTAAAATTTACTAACCATTTTAGAATAACTATAAAACAGCTTTGTTAGTACAAATAATATATAAGACATGAAGTATACCATTCAATCGAAATATTATGAAATATACCTCATATGAAGAATTGCTAGGATAATTCATAAAATAAGATAAAAATACCTACCATTGATTCTTGACGGAGGATGAGCAACTTGTGCTGATAACGTGTTGTAAAACTTAATAACAAAAGAATAATGGCAAGATGAGGAGAAGTAGAATATAAGTCAAGAGGAACAATATGAGATAACTTTCTTTCTTTGAAGAATTCACCCAATATTCAAGTAGACAATATGAACCCTTGTACCTCTTTTTATATTGTAACATAGAGACATGCAAAAGGTTAGTCATAAACATGACATTAACATGAATATAATGGGGAGGTTATGAAAGTAAAAGGTTACAAGAATAATGGTTATAAAGATGGAGGTTATGATCATCTTCATAAAGAGGAAAATAGTGAAGATAATGGGTGAGTAACTTCTTGATGTAGTGGACATTGACGCTGTCTATTTTTATAACACAATTGTATTTCTCAAGATATTAAAAAATATTATAATAATTAGGAGGACTAAATTTTGTTGTATCCTAATCTAAGAAAGCATCAAATTGGTTAATCACATAAATTTTTCACAGTTGAATTTTTTATTTTATTATTTTTATTTTTTATGTGTTGTGTTTATTATAATTATTATAGGTGGAACTAAATTATCAACTTGATGAGTTTAAATGTAATCCTTTTAGCACTGAATGAATTTGTTTTTTTTTTGGTTTTTGCAAATTATGAGTTCAAAAATAATAATTGCTGAACTTTCTTAAAATTCACCTAAAAATTAATTATTAGAATAAAAAATATTGGTTCAAATAAATTTATAGAGAAATAATTTAATCAAACATCAACCCTTTCCAATGATTGTTTCATTTGTTTTTTTTCTATTACTAAGTGTTTTTTGGTTTTGATTATTTAACTTCTTATATCGTAGAATATACAAACTGAATTATGAGAATTTTTTTAATATATTTCATGAAATGAAAATTGCAATACAACTAGAATTTTTAAAGAGAAAGCTAAAATTTAGTTTAATAATGCCTAACATCACCCCTTGCTACTGAAGTAATAAGCATGTAAAAATGAATTTTGATTAGAAATTTCGATGGCCAACACTACTTTTCACTGGTTTGTTGTCCTCAAATGTTTGATAAAACTCAAATACTTATCATGCTGCAAAATAAAAGGCCACATAAAGTTAGTAATCAATTTACTAGAGAATTTCATAAAGAATATTTGATAAAATGAAAATCAACCTCTGCTTCCATATGGTATCTGTTCTTCTTCCGCAGCGTAGGTTGCTATACTACTCTCCAATTCATATAAGAAGGCAAGTGATTTTCGTTCGAGGTCAAGTAATCTTTCAAACTTCTCGATCTTCTCACTAAAAACAGAAAAACCATGAAAACATTACGGACATTGTTACAAATAGAAGACAAACACACAAAGAAATAAAAAACATCAAAGAAAAACTTACTTAATCAGATCTTGTTTCTTTGAAGCCATTGATAAGGAAAATCAAGAGCAATATAAAAAAAAAGACACTTGATTTATTTTAGATTCACTTGCTTCTCACAAAAGGAAACCCCCTTTAAATAGATGTCTTCAAAATATTCACCAAATATAATATTTAATGTTCACATGGTTATAGAAAGTTAATAAACTTTATGAGATTTTATATAAGTCAAAAAGTGGTAAGAAATTAGTTTTATTGTTCAATTTAATGAGATGAATTGAATATGAATCTATCCTAAAGTATAAAGAGGCACCTGGTCTTTAATAGTTGGTAATTAAATCATTTCAATGCTAAATTACAAATTTAAGATATAATGGTTGTTTTCCTATGTAAGGATACCCTTTTATTTATGAGATTTTATATAAATCAAAAAGTGGTAAGAAATTAGTATTTTTGTTCAATTTAATGAGATGACTTAAATATGAATCTATCCTAAAGTATAAAGAGGCACTTGGTCTTAAATAGTTGGTAATTAAATTATTTCAATGCTAAATTACAATTTAAGATATAATGGTTGATTTCCTAAGTAAGGATACCCTTGTAGATATATGAGGGCATGTTCCATTTCGCACCGTTAACGTATGTCCACTTTTGTCATATATATATATATATATATAATATATATAATATATATATATATATATATATATATATATATATATATACTCATCCAAACTTGATAGTTACATGTCCACTTATGGCTGAATTTAAAACAAATCACAAGTGTGTACCTACTTATTTATATAGCCAATATCTCTCTGATGTTTTTGCCGATGTGAGACTACTTATGTTAAATTGGATTGCCAATACACCCCCTCTTATGGACTCAACGTCACCTCATGTGATTTGCCTTGACTTAACACATAGTTTGCCACATTACTCATAATTACATAAACTTAGTTGGAATTTGTCTCACATCGACAAGGCTGACACAACTTGTCCATGATGTTATTTATAATGATCCAGCCACTAGTGATATTGTCCACTTAGATACTAGGCAATGACAACTTTAAAATATGTCACTAATGTGTAAGACCTTCTTACTTATATACCCAACATATCTCTTGTATTTTTTTTGCTGATGTGAGACTTCTTATTTTAAGGTTTGATATTACAATATATGTGAAGTTTCAGTGCAGAAGTTGTAATGATTGCATTAACAATCTTAAAATTGAAAGGTGTGTGTTTGAATGAGTGAATTTTAGATCAACATTAATGATTAATCTTTCTGTGTAAATCATATTTGTAAATAACCTTTTCTGAATATTCATTAGATAGGATGAGTTGTTTGAGGTCGAACAAAAGCTTTAAGTATGAAGTGGTGATCTGGTGTGTATTTACGCATCCAATCACTATATTTTACCCATAATTTAGCTAAGATCTGAGTATAATCTTTTGAACATCCATATGTTTATCATGTATTTAATTTAATGAGCTAAGATATGATTTGGTTGATTTCGAAGAAAAAAAATAAAAAACAAGAAAAGACTCCAAAAATGGACCGGAATGTAATTGAGTGTTCCGGACTAAAATACAATAATTAATGTTTCTTGAGCTTATTGGGGACAAAAATAGCTATCATATACTAGACTTCTACAAAGTCTTAATCGTAATATCGTGTTAGAGACTTTTTGTCACGACCCAAAATGGGTCTAATGACACTCGTCTTATCCCACCAAGACAAGTCAGCCTAAAACACAACATCTAACAATGCTGAAATAAAAAGAAGTCCAATACTATTTTCTATAACGAAAACACAGTCAACTTAATTCAATCCCCAAAATCAGATTGTCACGTCTACAAGCCTCTTATGTAAATATTCGAATTGAAATAAAAATACAAGTCTAAAAATTCAAGTAAAAACAAAACCATAAACTGGAGTAGAAAAGTTCGCTGAGATGACAAGCAGCTACCTCACAATCCTCCACAAGATATCTCGGAACAAAGAGAATGGAAGGTATCATGAAGATCCGGGCTCGTAACCTACAAAAATTTGTAGAAGTAAGGGGTGAGTACCAAACCACGCGGTATCCAACAAGCACCTCTAAACACAAGTTAAGTGAACAAAATACGGGTACTCCTTACACCCTATCTAAACCTCCACGCTACAGCCTAACGTTCACAGTTTACCAAACACACAACTCAATAACCACACTCTATCAACTTATACATTCTCAATAACAACTCAATATTCAACAGTCACAAGTTTCAGAGAAACACTCACAAGATCAGCAAAACAAGTGTTCAAGTTTATCAATGATAAAAATGTGTAATGCCATGAGATGCAATGTCAAGTATAGTGATGCATGTCTTCCCTAATGATACACCCCGTTGTGTCTCAGTCTGGGACCCATGGGGGACATATCTTTCGATGCATCTATCGCGCGCATGACACGACCCTTGATAATAGTAACTATCGCGGAGCATGATACGTTCCTCGAAATATAGTATCCATCACGGCATGCGATACGACCTCGAAATGGTACATCCTCATATCACTTAACTCTTATCACAACCATGTCTCAGATACAATGCAAGTGACATGCTCAAAAGAAAATTGAGGAGATAACCATTTTGATAACAAAACACAATTTGCAACAAGGAATACAATACCAACAAATAAGCAACAAGTCTCCAAATCATTCTCAACACCACACAAGGAAATACACGAATTTCATACGCTTAACAAGAGTTTAGAAATCCACTTGCCCTAACCACTCGAATAGTCACTCTAGGACTTGAGTCTTCCCTTTCCGTTGATCTTCCAAATCGATGCAATCTATTCAAGTATATAAATTCACGATAAGGTTTCGGAACTAACAACACCAACATTATTATATGTTTAATCTTGAGCTAATAATTCACCCAAATTTATGATCAAATACGTAATCATGTTGCCAACTAACATTTCAGCTATCATATTTTTCAAGTTCCAAGTCTAAGGTCAAATCTAAATTTTTAAAGTTATCCCTCAATTCTTAAAACTAATGCAAAATAGGGACTGGCCAAGAATCAAATTAATGAAAAAATATATCATCCACTTATACCTATATATCAAGTTTTTTTTCTAGTGATTATTATAATCATTAACATCCATCATTTCACCTATCATTACTTCTCAAATTTATCAGCCACCAATTCAACAACACTGCACCCACTATATGATTTAGACATATTACTGGTTTACCTGATGAAGATCTTGTGGCTGCCTTCGGCGTTTACAGGTAAAGTTCTCTGACCCTTTTGTCTTTTTCTGTCTTTTATTTAATTAATAAAATGATTATGTACTAAATGTGACAAACCCTAAACAATTTAATTAACTTTAATCCATGATGTATAGAGTATTATTACATGAATATTTTAGTCTATTTTCTATCGATTTATTAACTCAAGTTACACTAATATTTAAAATTTCAAAAAATGACCTTCTGAGTCATTACACTTTTACTCTATTTTCTTTTCCGCCCTAAGTCACCACACATGAGGAACATGGAAACATAAAAAACAGATTCCTATCAACTTTTTCCGACCTAGGATAATAAGCTTTGTCTTATTTCATCTCGAGAAAGGAAAGAAGATCATGGTACCCTAAATCATCACCTCTTTGATGCATAATGAATGATCATTTTTGAAGAGTTTGTAGAAGATCTATTGATGTTGTCAATAGTACTTTTTTTCTTCCTTTACTACAAGATCCGAAAGTAGAAAGAATCTGTATCAACAAATTAGGTTACTCACCGAGTAACATCCTAAATCCAAGTTCTATCTTCATTAGCTTTGCTCCTCCTCTTGAAAGCTAATGCAACTCCTGGTTCCATTTATTTTCTTGATAATATAGTTATAGAGTTGATTGATAGCTAATGTCATGCCCCGAGCTACCCCCAAGACGCGGACACGGAACCTAGGACCACAAGTAATCCCAAGCTAACCCTGTTGGCATGATCATGAGCATACTAAAGAATATAAACTGATGCGGAAGCTAAATAATAAATTAAACTCAAAAGATAGGGAATACCCATATTCTATAACTGAGATATTGGAAAACAATGAGTTTAATACAAAGGAAATATTGACTTAATACCAAGCTGAAACTATGTCTGAAAATAGCCTCTAAACTGGACTAGAAATACATGGACAAGCCCCAGCTAAATCTAACAAAAATTGAAACTAATAGACTAAATACTGACAATAAACTCATGACTATTGTCCTCGGAGAATGAGGATTCACCACTGAATCTGCTGAACTGAATATCAGAAATCGATCTATGCGTGATATGGATGCTGAGAGCCTAAACCTACATCACGAGAAGATGTAGCGCATGTATACGTCAGTCCTTACAAGGTTTGAGCATGTAGGATAAATAAAGCTGAAATAAAACATAACTGAAAAAGCACAAAGCAAGTTTAATAACTTGAAAATGATATAGAGAATTCTAAGCTAACTGAATGCAATGACCAATTTATAACATGATGAAACTGAATACTGATAAATGGTCAATGCAAGAGAGTCTGACTTAACTGTGGGAGCTACTAATAACCGATAACAAAATCATATGAGCTAAATGTGGAGTCCGGTGTATATGCCCTATCGAGAAGACCCAATATACCCTGCCAAAGGTATAAAGGTATGCTGGCGTGATCACTAAACTGATAGCCCACAGAGAGGACTTATAACCTACTTGGCTAGTAGTTCTGGGACTAATTGGGTATGCTGAACCTTAGTCCAACTCGGTATTATGCTACTCCCATGAATAATGTAACTAACTGATTATGTCTGAATTTTTGTAATAACTGGATAGCTCAAAACTGAACACGCAACATTTAATTTGATAATGATGCATTAAAATTAAGGCATATATAACTGAATAACTGAAATATCTGACTTAGCATGTGTAGATCAATAACTAAAGAAATACAAAGCTAGGGTTCGGAAATTCATGCGATAAACTAAATAATAACTTTACCATTTGATTTGAAACATCTATTTAGTAATTCATGAAGTTTTACAAAAGTTCTAGAAACCCTAGGTTTATTCATGATAAGAGAATCAAGAATCTACCTGAAAAGTAGGGATCCAATGGGTGAAAGGAACCCACTAGTGAAATCCCACATACCTAGTGATGAAAATTAACAGAGAAACACCTAGATTTTGGGGCTGGAACTGCTGGAACATTGATGCGTTCTTGAACTAGGGTTCTTGACCTTTTTCTCCTTTCTTGCTTCTTAATTTTCTATGTTTTAATAATGATTTGACTTAGGGAAAGTTTTAATTATGTTTCTAGGTTTAAACTGACCAAAATATGATGATTTAGGGTCAAAACAACGTATCTTAGGGTATAAACATAGTGGAAAAAGACCAAAAGACCCCTGGATAAGTTGTTGTCGGACCAAACGATGACCTGCACAGATGATCCGTCGTTTGGTCTGTAGGTTGGCCTGTTCGGTAGGCCTTTACTAAAATGGGCATAACTCTTTACTCGGAGGTCGGATTTTAGCAAGGTCGGTTGCTATGGAAACCTAATTCAATTGTCTATCTTTTTGTAGTTCATGGAACACCTAATTCTTTTGTAAAAAGAGTTATGACCATTTGAAATTACCCAATTGCATTTCCCCCTTAACTGTCTGCTATTTCTCACCAACGGTCAGACCTATGAACCATAGGTCCATCTACGGACTGTGCTGGTTATCAGTGGCTCTTGTAAGAGAGTGGGTGAATGGGGTGTCAATCGACGGTCACAAATTACGGACCGTAGTCTGATCTACGGACCGTAGGTCCGTTCATCAATCATGACTTAACCAAATTTTCCTGGACTGAGATTTTGGTTTTTTTTGACCCCATTAACGGATGTGCAGGATGGACCATGGGTCAGTCTACGGTCCATCGATCGACCCATTGGTTGCACCTGCAGATTTTTCTGAAAAGTTGGTTTTTGTTTATTTTGGATATGGGGTGTTACATTATCTCCCCCTTGGGAAAAATCGTACTCGAATGAATACGAAACTAGTTGGAATAGAGGGAGAGAGCTGCAACCCTACTACTAAACACTGAGAACTGACTTCTGTCTGAATTGAGTTCCATGAAAATGCAAGTACAAACTGAGGGAACATGATTCTAGGACTGAATTCATGCATGAATGACTAGAAAACTGAAGAGAAACTAATACCTCAAGCTAGAGGGGAATCGGAAGGAAGAGGTGAGGATACTTGGCTTTCATGGCTGCTTCTACTTCCTAAGTATCTCCCTCTACGGACTGACTCCTCCACAAAACCTTGACTAAAGCGACTTCTTTGTTCCTCAACCTTTTAACCTTACATTCAAGAATCTCAACTGGTACATCGTCATAAGAAATATTATCTTTCACCGCCATACTCTTTAATGGCACTATAGAAGCTGGATCACCCACACATTTCTTCAAGAGTGAGACGTGGAAGACCGGATGCATTGTTGCTAATTCTGCTGGCAACTCTAACTCATATGCCACCTTGCCAACCCTTTTTTAAGATCTCGTAATGGCCTTCATTTCCCCTTTCATATGTGATACTTTCACGAAAACCTAATTATCCACTTGGAACTGTAATTCCCTTCTTCTCACATCTGCATAAGATTTCTGACGACTTTGGGTTGTCTTAACTCTATCTCTAATGAGTTGAACTTTCTCCATAGCATAAAGGACTAAATCTGGCCCTATTAAAGCTTCTTCACCTACTTCAAACCAACCAACATGAGATCTACATCTACGCCCATAAAAAGCTTCATAAGAGGCCATCTGAATGCTGGAATGGTAGCTATTGTTGTAGCCAAACTCAATAAGAGGAAGGTGATCATCCCAACTACCCTTGAAATCGATCGCACAAGCTCTCAACATATCCTCTAAGGTATGAATGGTACGCTCTTCATGCCCATCCGTCTATGGATGAAAAGCTGTACTAAGGTTAACTTGAGTACAAAGACCTTTCTTAAATGACTTCAGAAATGAGAGGTAAACTAAGGACCTTCACAGAATCTGTAGTCTTGACCGCTAAAAAGCGAGAAGACTTAGTCATTTTATCAACTATCACCCAATTTAGTCATGCTTTCTGCGAATACGAGGTAGCCTTGTGATAAAATCCATATTGATCACATCCCACTTCCAAGTAGGAATATCGATCTCTTGAGTCATACCTCCTAGTTTTTGATGTTCAATCTTGACTTGCTGGCAATTGGGGTACTTACTCACAAAATCTGCTATGTCCCTCTTCATGCCATTCCACCAATAGACTTCTCGCAGATCGCGGTACATCTTAGTGGCACCTAGATGAATAGAATATCTGGAGTAATGGGCTTCTACAAGGATATGCTTTCTCAACTCACCCACATCAGGAACACATAATCTACCCTGGTAGCGAAGGACACCATCTCCCCCTTGAGAGAAAACGTCCACTCTCTGATTGTGGACTGCATTCTTAAGTTCAAGCAAAATTGGATCACTGTCTTGCTTTTCCTTAACCTCCACTACCAAAAGAAGATTCTGCCCCATTCTAAACTGTTACACCACTATCTGATATGCTCATAAGCATAATTCCTACACGAGCAAGCCTATAAACATCCTTCACTAGGCCCTTCCTTTCTTCCTCAACGTGGGCTACATTACCCATAGATAATCTGCTACTACATTCGCCTTACAAGCATGATAATGCATACTCATATCATAATCCTTAAGGAAATGAAGCCAGTTTCTCTGGAAAAATATTCAACTCTTTTTGGATGAACACATGCTGAAGGATTTTATGGTTAGTGAACATATCTACATGAACACCAGATAAGTAGTGTCTCCATATCTTGAGTGGAAACACCACTGCTGCAAGCTTGAGGTCATGAGTTGGATAGTTCTACTCATGCACCTTAAATTGTCTAAAATCATACATTATAACCTTATCTCGCCGCATTAACACACAACCTAGGCGAACTCTAGATGCATCAAAATAGACCACATAACCATCTGAACCCTTTGGTAGAGTCAAGACAGGAGTTGTAGTCAATCTTGTTTTCAATTCTGCAAAGCTTTTCTCACAATCATTTGACCATTGAAACTTGACTATCTTCTGAGTCAACCTAGTCAATGGTTAGTCTATAGAGAAAAATCCTTCCACGAACCTTCTATAATAACCCGCTATACCTAAGAAACTTCTGATATCTACAGCAGAAGTAGGTATGGGCTATTGTTTCACTACTTCTATCTTTTGTGAATTCATTGGGATGCCTTCGCTAAATACAATGTGACCAAGGAAAGCAACATATTACAACCAGAACACGTATTTTCTGAACTTAGTGAATGACTTGCGTTCCTTGAGAGTCTTTAAAACAATTCTCAAATGACTCGCATGTTCTTCCCATTCCTAGAGTAAATGAGGATTTCATTAATGAAGACAATAATGAACAAGTCCAAGTATTGTTTGAACACTCTGTTCATCAAATCCATGAAAGCTGCAGGAGCATTAGTTAGTCCAAATGACATAACTACAAATTTTTAATGACCATACCAAGTTCTGAAGGCTGTTTTCAGAATGTATCTCTGACTCTGAGATGATAATAACCCGATCTAAGGTCTGTCTTTGAGAAGTGACTAGCACCCTGAAGTTGGTAAAACAAGACATCAATCCTGGGTATTGGATACTTATTCTTGATTGTGACCTTGTTCAACTATCTATAGTTAATGCATATTCTGATAGATTCATCTTTCTTCCTTACGAACAACATTGGCGCACCCCATGGTGAAATACTAGGTCTGATGAAGCCCTTATATATAAGGTCTTTCAACTGTTCTTTCAATTCCTTAAGATCGGCTGGAGCCTTCTGTATGGAGGAATACAAATAGGCTGGGTATTTGGAAGTAGATCAATTCCAAAGTCGATTTCCTTTCGGGAGGGACTCCTGGAAGATCTTCTTGAAATAATTATAGAAAATCACAAACTACTAGAACTGACTCAAGAGTTGGGGTTTCAGAGCTAGAATCCTTAACCCAAACTAGATGATTGAGATAACCCTTAGAGATCATCTTTCTAACCTTATGGTAAGAAATGAATCGACCCATAGGAGATAAGCTACTACCCTTCCATTCTAGGATTGGTTCGTCTGGAAACTGAAAATGAACAATCCTAGTTCTAAAATCGATAAAGGCATAACAGGATTGTAACCAATACATGCCTAGAATGACATCGAGGTCTACCATTTCTAACTCTAAAAGATTTGCTGAGGTAACGTTTTAAGAGATTGTGATAGGGCAATTTCTGTATACTCTTCTAGCAATAACTGGGTCACCAACTGGAGTAGAGATTGAGAAAGGTTCTGATAGAGTTTCTGGACTAACTCTTTTAGACTGCTATACTGAGTTACAAAATACAAAGTCATCTCTGTTGTCTTTCCACTTAGTAAATTCAACCATATGTGAGTGACATCCTTAAGCTGGTAGGATGCCAATTTCACCTATCACTACCAGTTACTTGCATCACACCAAATATTTTTTTAACCTCATAAATGAACTTCATGGGTCCTTACCAACTTGTGATCCTAAAAACTTAGGCGGATTAATCCTAACAAAATCACAAACTTTGGCTGCCACTAATCGATCAGTTCTATTAGTACGAACTCAAACCTACTGATTGTTCTGGTTGATCATAGTCCGAGCCAAAATCTAAATTGACATTCTGAAACTCTACATTAGAACTTCCTTATCGGGTAGTAGAGGAACTGCATTAGCATTGCGTGCATTAGCATTCCATGCCTAAACTCTAAGAGAAGGAATGATTTAAGCGCACAACGTCGAGTTAGAATGGAATCAGATCATACCTTACGCACATTAAGAGAAACAAGAAAGTGAAGTTTTTCTAAAAATACTTTGTAGCCTCCCTCTCATTAGATGTGGTGCACTTCACACCCATGAAAAAGGACTTTACTTAGTGCGGCTTTTCAAACATCCTAGGACTCTTGAACCTAGTGCTCTGATACCAAGTTTTGTCACGCCCTGAGCTACCCCCGAGACACAGACATAGAACCTGGGACCACAAGTGATCCCAAGCTAACCCTATTGGCATGATCATGAGCATACTAAATAATAGAAACTGATGCAGAAGCTAAATCATAATTTAAAGTCAAAAGATGGGGAATACCCATATTTTTATAACTGAGATATTTGAAATGAGTTTAATACAATGGAAATATTAACTCAATACTAAGCTGAAACTAACTATGTCTGAAAATAGACTCTAAACTGGACTAGAATAGTGGGACAAGCCCAGCCAAATTAGCAAAAACCTGAAACTAAAAGACTAAATACTAAAAAGAAACTAATGACTATTGTCCTCGGAGAATGAGGATTCACCACTGAATCGTCTAAACTGAAGATCGAAAATCGATCTATGCGTGATTTGGATGCTGATAACCTGAACCTACATCATGAGAAGATGTAGCGCACGTATGCGTAAGTACTTGAAAGGTATTGAGCATGTAGGATAGAATAAAGCTGAAATAAAACATAACTGAATAAGCATAAAAGAAAGTATAGTAATCTGAACATGATATAGAAAATTTTAAGCTAACTGAATGCAATGACCAATTTATAACATGCTGAAACTGAATACTGAGTATACTGATAAATGGTCAATGCAAGAGAATCTGACTGAACTGTGGGAGCTACTAATAACCAATAATAAAACTATATGAGCTAAATATGGAGTCCGATGTCTACGCCCCATCTAGACGACCCAATATACCCTGCCAAAGGTATAAAACGCATGCTGGCGTGATCATTAAACTGATTGCCCACAGAGAGGACTTACAACCTACTTGGCTAGTAGTTCTTGGACTAATTGGGCACGCTGAACCTTGTCCAACTCGGTATTATGCTACTCCCATGAATTATGTAACTAACTGATTATGTCTGAATTTTTGTAATAATTAGATATCTCAAAACTGAACATGCAAACTGAGAATGCAACATTTAATTTGATAATGATGCATTAAAAACTGAGGCATATTAAACTGAATAACTGAAATATCTAACCTAGCATGTGTAATTCAAGCACTAAAAAAATATAAAGCTAGGGTTCTGAAATTTATGCCATAAATTGAATAATAACTTTACAATCTGATTTGGAAAATTATTTAGTAAATTCATGAAGTTCTATCAAAGTTCTAGAGACCCTAGGTTTTATTCATGATAAGAAAATCAAGAATCTGCCTGAAAACTGGGGACCCAATGGGTGAAAGGAACCCACTAGTGAAATCCCACATATCTGTGATGAAATCCACGGAGAAACACTTAGATTTCGAGGCTGGAGTTGCTGGAACCTTGATGCGTTCTTGAACTAGGGTTCTTGACCTTTTTCTCCTTTCTTGCTTCTAATTTTCTATGTTTTGATTAATGATTTGACTTAGGATAAGTTTTAGTTATGTTTCTAGGCTTAAACTGACTAAAATATGATGATTTAGGGTCAAAACGACGTATCTTAGGGTTTAAACAAAGTGGAAAAAGACCAAAAGACCCCTGGGTAAGTTGCTGTCGGACCAAATGACGACCTGGACAGACGGTCCGCCATTCCATCGACGGTCTGTCATTTGGTCCGTAGGTTGGGCCTGTTCGACAGGTCCTTACTAAAATGGGCATAACTTTTTACGGGGAGGTCAGGTTTTATATAAGACGGTGGCTATGGAAAATTAATTCAATTATCTATCTTTTGGCAGGTCATGGGACACTTATTTAATTTTGTGATAAGAGTTATGACAATTTGAAGTTGACCCAACTGCATTTCCCCCTTAATTGTCTACTATTTCTCACCAAAGGTCAGACCTACGGACCACAAGTCTATCTACGGACCATGTTGGTCATCCGTGGCTCTTGCCGGAGAGTGGGTTAATGGGGTGTCGATAGACGGTCACGGACTACGGATCGTAGGTCCGTCCGTCGATCATGGCTTAACCAAATTTTCCTGGGCTGAGATTTTTGGGGTTTCTGACCCCATTGACCAATGTGCAGGATGGTCCGTATGTTAGTCTACAGTCCGTCGATGACCTCGTTGGTTGCACCTGCAAATTTTCCAAAAAAGCTGGTTTTTCGTCTGTCTTGGATACGGGGTTTTACAGCTAAACAAAGTGTTACGGATATTGAGGATTCATAAAGTCAACCTGAAATTACTCTGAATTGAAAACTATTATTATAATTAGGAGGACCGAATTTTATTTGATTCAGAGGAAGATATTCTACTTTTCCAATCAAATTAACCCACTACCCAGCCGCCAATGTGTGTCTGAGTCAGTGCTTGCAGTCGCCTTCATTGAGTTTAGTTTGCGTTTTTTGCATGCTTTCTCAAAGCTCATATTGAAGTTCATCGGTCAAGAAGTTGCATTTCACTAATCTAACTTTGTTCGAGTGGCTTGGTCCTCTGACAAGGACATCATATCCAATATGAGAAAACATCCAATTGGTAAATAACATAAAATTTTCAATGATGAATTTTCTATTTATTTATTTTTATTTTTTGTGTGTTGTATTTATTATTATGGGTGGATCTGAATTATCAACTTGATGAGTTCAAAATGTAATTCTTTTAGCACGGATTGAATTATTTTTCTTTGCAAAAAAATAATAATTGTAGATTTTTTTTTAAAATTCACCTAAAAACAATCATTAGAATAAAAGATATTGGGTTAAGATGAATTTACTAATAATTGTATAAGTTTTATTAAATTTCACCAAAAAATCAATCATTAGAATAAAAGATATTGGGTTCAGATGAATTTACACCGAACCAACTTAATCAGGCATCAACCCTTCCAATGATATTTTCATTTGTTTTATCTATTACTGTGTATTTTCTGGTGCTGATTAATAAACTTCTTATACCTTAGAATATACAAATTGAATTATGAGAAAAGCAGAATATATATACATGAAATGAAAATTGCAGTACAACTAGAATTTCCAAAGAGAAAGCTAAAAGTTAATTTTGATAATACCTATTATACCCCCTTTCCACTCAAGTAATAAGCATTTAAAAATGCAATTTGATTAGAAATTTCTATGGCCAACACTACTTTTCACCAGCTGCTATCCTCAAATGTTTGATAGAACTGAAATACTTATCTTGTCGCAAAATAAATGCCACATAAATTTAGCAATCAATTCACTAGAGAATTTTATAAATGGATATTTGATAAAACGAAATCAAGCTCTGCTTTCATATGGTCACAATCATTACAAAACTTGTTAAAAAGCTTATTTGTTCTTCTTCAATAGCGTCGGTTCCACACTAATCTCCAATTCATGGGAGGGCGAGTAATTTCTGTTCGAGGTCAAGTGATTTTTTGAGCTTCTTATCTTCTCACTAAGAAAGGGAAGAAACATCAGAACATCATGAAGATTGTTAATAAAAGAATAAAAAAAGGAAGAAATTAAAAAATATCGAAGAAAAATTACTTGATCAGATCTTGTTTCTTTGAAGCCATTGATAAAGAAAATCTAGAGCAATGTAAGAATAAAGAAACTTGATTTATTTTAGATTGCTATCACTTTATTCTCACAAAAAGAAAACTCTCTCTTAAATAGATGTCTTCACAATATTCTTACAAATATATAATAATAATGTTCACAAGGTTATAAAAAGTTAGATTTTTTTTTTGAGATTTTATATAGGTTAAAAATTGTAAGAAATTAGTAGTTGTTAATTTAATGAGATGAATTGAATTTGCATTTATCCTAAAGCATGTATTCACAACAGTCGATGATAAAATACTTGTAGGCATCATCCGATTTAAGGACCAAAGAGGTATTAAGCTTCATCTTAACCAACTTATATAACAATTGGGTATTCTGATGTGTGTAGAAAAAATAGAATTGATAAACCGAATAAAAAAATTAGTAACACTTAACAAATTTGAATTAGCTAGGAATAAGTAGAAACTAAAAATATTCATTTTGGAAAGAAAAGGAGAAATATGGATTTTTTTAAAAAAATTTAAGACGTGAGTTTTGGTCAATTTCAAAAGGTCATAACATCTAGCTTAGGATGAGTTAGTGGTAGTTCATGATATGGTTGGAAATCCCTTGGAGAGATATTTCCATCGCCCTCGAGTTTGCACATTTTCGATATCGTATGAGGGAGATATGCTTATCAGAAGTGCACTGTCGGATTAAGAAAGGTCCCAATTCGGAGTTAAGGAAGGGAAAACTAGTCTTTCACCCATTTATTTCCTATTTGGTTTTAGATACTTATTTGGGGTAAAAACCAGCTTTAGTTGAATCAGAAAATTAACTTTATGCTTAGAGCTTGGAGAAAAGAGAATAGAAGAAGGAAAAGGGAAAGAAAGATCAAGTTTCGCCAAGAACTCCATGTAATTTCGAGTGGAATTCATCGCGGGTGATCCCTATCAAGGTATGTTAGATCTTTTGTGTTGGATAATTCATCCACACACCAAACTTGTTTCAATTCAGTGGATTTTTATTGTTGTGCATGATAAGAGTGAATTCTTGATGAATCTTGTCGAATCCCTATTGGTTGAGTTATTCGAATGCCCATTGATGTTGATTCATAATTTCCAAGTTGTTTTTCAAGTTAGATCTACTGGGTATGAAGGTATTGATGATACCAAGAGTTGGGAATAGAACTATGGAGGTTTAAGCGATTTAGCATCAGAAAATGAGAGAAGAGAGACGTTCAGACGCATTCGGGTAGAAACCAAGCGCGGTGCGCCCCATTTGCACTTGGAGTCCTGGGGCGGCGCGCCTGTAGTGCGGCAGAAAGGTGCCTTAGACCAACTGGTGTGGCGCGGCGCGCCCCGAATGCACCCAAATGGCGTTTTCACTAGTTTTCATAGTTTAGCATTTTTATGTCCTTCTAAGGTACATTAACACTTACAATGATTCTAATTACTTCAAAT
>JAKWJD010000296.1:0-32544 GCA_027705065.1 Solanum peruvianum | reverse complement strand
AGTATATGTCATGTACCTTAAGGGTACTAAGCATGCGTGATTGAGTAAAAACTAATCAATAATCATAACAAATCAAAGCATAAGTACTAACACAGATACAGACAAACATGATGCTATACTGATAGTACTGAACATAAAGTAACTGAATGCAATGGCGAAGTTTATACATGTTTGAGGCTGTAATCTAGCTATAATTGTTAAATGGTGAATGTAATAGATCAAACTTGTCTATGGTAGCTACTACTGATAATCGACATGAAACCATATGAGTTAAATGTAGTGTCTAATGTAAATTCCCCATTGAGAGGACCCAATACCCTGCCAACATATAGAGGCATTGCTGGCATGATCACTAAAATGTAATGTCCAAGAAATGGGACTTAACTTACGAGGCACGTAGCTCTGGGACTTGAGGAATACTGACCCTAGTCCTCTTAGTTTTAAGCAACTCCCAATTGATTATGTAATGAACAATTTATGACTGAGTTTCTATAATATTGGAGAGGTCAAAATACTATCAAGCAAACTAAGAATGCAACATTAATATTTAGATAATGAAACATATAAAAACTAAAGAATGTATTCATATTTGAAATAATATACATAGCATGTGTAATTCAAGATTTGAAAGAACTATATAGCTAAGGTTCTGGACTTATGAATGAATCTACACAAAATATTACCAAATTAAACAAAACCTTATTTTGATCATTTTAATATAGCTAAAACCCATCAATTTCTAACAGTCAAGAAGCTTTAGGTAACGATAATATTAAGGGATTCACGAATCTGGATGAAAACTAGGGACCTAATGGGTGAAGGAACCCACTAGTAAAATCACACATACAAGATGACGAATTCCACAGAGAAGTCTTTTGATTTGGGGGCTGGAACTTATGAAAACTTGCTCCATTTTGGAGCTAACGGCTGGTCAACTTCATCTATTATTTGTACTCTAATTTAAGCTTGATTTAGGTGAATCTTTTATTAGGTTAGGTTGTAATATATTTACTAGGGAAAAACAAAAAAATCATGTAGTTTAGGTTTAAACGACATACTTTAGATCTTGAACACTTAAGGGAAAAGGCCAAATGACCTTACTTAAAAACTTGATGAGGTTGACCACATGCCCCTATGACAGACCGTCAAAGGGACCATGGGCATAGAGGGGAAAAGGAAAAAACAAACTTATTTAAAAACATGACGAGGTTGACCATAGGCCCCTCTGATAGACCTTGAAAGGGACCACCGTCCATCAAGCCGGTCCTGGTCTTGGTCCAGTAGCCACTAATTTCTGGGAGTAGTAGTTGATGTCTTGGCATGGTGGGAATGGATGGAAAATGTCAAAGAAGGAGAGAGGAGGTAACCTTGGTGAGGGACAAGGAGGAACATAAGGCAAGTGCTTGCTTTGGAGGGTGCTATAGCGTGAAGAAGGAGTAGAATTAGTGAATGAATATGAGTTGTGGATAATACCCGTGGCAAAAAACAAGCATTTTCTATGAATGTCAAAACCAGAAGCTACCTAGACCTAATTCATGATAGGTCCACTAACTTGCTAGGCCTGGTGGAAATTGCTTGGTTTCCACGAGTTCCAGGATGGTCCGTGAGGTGGACTACGACCTGTGAAGGGCTCCGTAATCCACCTCTACTAGGACGCGGCTAAGTCCATGGGAAGGTCAACATATTATTGACCCATATACGGTCCGTGAACCCTACTATAGTTATTTTGTTGAGATGATTCCCAATGCACTTTTCTAAGTCTTGTTTCCGATGTGTTGCACAATAATACTAACAGGCAAAAAGGATAAAAATAATCGAAGCAGTGAAGACAGGCGAGCGTGATGATCACCAAGATCACTTGGCGAATTGGATATTGGCGGATAAAGTTCAAATGTGTATGACTTGAGGTAAGAAACTTAGTCGATGATAAGAAAGGGGCAGTTGACGAATCATCTCTATAACTTCCACGATACAATGCTCGCCCAATTACAGGACTTGAGGGTATTGATATATAATGCAAAACGTGATAGAAGAGTTAAAGGGAGGTTTGCCGGACCACTCGGCGAACCTACTTACCTCGCCTAATGGCCCTCTATAGCTAATATTTGGCAACTATATATTTAATTTTGAACTGTTAATTAGTAGTTCTCTCTTTTCCAAAGTTTTTCTTACTACCATTTTAGAACAGTTCCTCAATAGACTTGAGGGTTTTTGGACAATAAGTTCGGTGATTTTGCAAGTGGGTTGCTTATTTTTCGACCTTTAAAATTGTAAACGCTGAATTAATATTACCTAGTTAATGGCTAATTTTTTTTTTATCCATTTTATATTTTTATGGTTTTTGATTAAAGCCCGAATTCTTGGGGTGTGGTCATGTGATTATGGGTTCAATTAGTTCACTAGTATTGTCAATTACTAGTTTAAATGATTTATTGAAGTGGGTTTAATCAATACTTGTGGTTTAATTTATAAAATGTAATTGTAAATGTAGTTCTAAGTTTGTATTCTTAGCTTTCTTCAGATAGAGATTTTAGAACTAAGACTATTTAATGGTTTGTAGGTATTGGGTTGAGTTGAGTTCAACTTGAAAGAGTGAATCCTAAACCTAATCGTACCCATCTAGCTCAATAGAGTGCATATTTAAGGTGTGGGATGTTCTTAAATTCTATGCATGTTGATGTTGGAAAGAAATCACTTGATCCAGGATAGTTGTTTTTCGATTAACTATATGTTAAAATTTACCTATAATTGTTCAGATCCCGAGAATTCCTTTCCTTAGAGTTATTTCAAATTGTTTATTACTGGGATGTGTTGATAATTACAAACAATAACACCATCTGATATTTGATTGTTAAATCTTAGATTTATTTCATGTCTTTTTTTATAATTATATTGCTATAACTTGCCAGATTAGAATTGTATTGCTTGATTGAGTTAGACACGTACCACTCTTGGGGTTCGATCCCAAGTCATTTATTGTGTTTTACATTACTTAGCGATCATTTGCACATAGATTTTAATGAATTACATTTGATAAATGTTTTATTCATCACCATTGACATTCTTTCATGCGACAATCACAAAATGATCTTGTTAGTATATTTACTTTGATTGATAGGTCTTAGGTTTCCGAAGGTTTTGACTCTTCTTTCTTAAGAATGAGTGTAACACCCTGAAATTCTATGACCTAGACTAGAGTCTCATATAATGAATAATGATAATTCTAGAACTAAATAAAAGTATTTAACTTGTTTTGTAAGTATTAGAACCAAAACGTCAAGGAACGACCATGACGTCTTGGAACTAGCGAAATAGAACTAGTAAACGCCATTTGGTTTTGTGAAGGTTTGGAAGTGTGGTATGTGTAAAAGTACGTTAAATAGGTAAAAGCATGTATATAGGGTTAAAGATTCCAGGTTTTACACCCCAAGGACCGCCCTAGAGGTCCTTCAAGAACCCTACCTTTCGCCAAAGCAAGCTGCCAAAGCAGCAGCCAAATTGGCCTAGCAGGGAACCAGTCATTGTCGCGGACATGGTCCACCATGGACCAAAAATCATGGTCCTCGTCGCAAACACGTTGCAGACTCCACTGTCTCAAAAATTAATTTTGGAAATCATGCACAAACAGCTCCGCAACGCGAACTTATTTCCCGACGAAAATCTGAAATTTAGAATTCAAGTTTGACTTTACTAAAAGGTCAACTTAAGTGAGGGGTCTTATGTGCATTTTAGGGAGAGTTATATATTTATTTTATTTAAGTTTTTTCCTCACATTTTCCACTCAAACCGAATCCCCAAATCAAAACCCAAAAAACTCTCACTTCTCTTTACTTTCTCTCTCTACTCAACATGTATTGAAGAAGCTTTGAAGCTTGAGGAAGAAGACCAAATTCCCAAGTTTTCTACTCAAATTTGTTGATAAAGTCTTGTTTAAGGTATGGTTTCTTTCAATCTGGGATTCCTCTCCCCAAGAGGTCCTTTCAATGAGATTTTCAAACTTATCCAAACTAGGGTTTTTCTACACATGAGTCTTTTTTGAAAAACGAAATTTAGAATGAATTGTGATGAATTATGGTAAATTAATGTTTTTTAAGTATGTATTAATGGTTAATTCTTGTTATTCACTAAAGATTCCCATGGACCCATGTCTTTCGCAAATTTCATGAAAACCTTGAATTGATATGGTGATTTGTGAAGATGATGAACATGTGGATTGACTACATTGTTGTTAATTATGTAATTGCTTCTTGAATTTACCTTGTCTATGTGTTGATAATATATTCTTGAAGGGGAAAGGAGGTATGTTGATTGGTTCTTCTTGGGTTGAATTATGAAATATGAGTTACTTTGATGGTATTGATCCTATTTCTAATGTGTGGTTGTGATGTTGATGCTAAGTGTTCTTCATCCTTAACCCTAAGACACTCAAATTAGATATGAATTATGTATGCATGTTATGATACGATTATTATATGATTGAAAGTAGTTTTTCATGATTGTAATAAAGTGTTAAGTGAAAGGTATACTCACTTGTGAAGTGGTGTCTAAACTGAAAGGATTGTTCTCACTTATCATGGCCTATTAACTAATATGATAAGATGTTTACATAGGGATCTAGAAGAGGATAATGTGAACTTATATGATGAAATAAGATGATTACTAAAGGGAATAAATGCTTAGCACTTAAAGGGCATGTAAATGAGATAGAGGTCTCACGTGTAGTAAGTCCAGCCGCCCACATGGGTTTCTTCATGTTTAGCAAGTTTGGATTCCCAAGATATATTTTGTCTCATGAGATGGAAACCTCCACGTCTAGCAAGTCAAGGTATCTATTATTAATCTCCTTTACCCTTAACTCTGTGCCCACATATTACTCTATCTTAGTGGATCCACCTAGATAGCTATGTACAAATGGTTCACTCTCTTTCTGTCTGGGAGTAGAACACGACATTCCATGTATCTCACATGGTCTCATGTTGGTTGTTGCACTTCATTCCCTGATGTAAAAGTAAATGAACAATTCAAGTATGTGAACTCTTATTAGGTTTGTGTTAAAGGCTACTACATAGTGTGAGGGAGGGTATGTGAGTTCTCTTACACATTGCACATGTGGGATCCTAAGGAATGGTCTTAGTAGTGTTCTTGTATGATTAAGTTGATTATATGTTATATATGTCAAGTTATATATGATCTTATGAATCAAGCATGTTATGATTAAAAATGAGGTCATGTTATATGTATGAAGTGAGTTACTTAATGTTATACTTAGCTTTGATAGGATTACGGGGTTCTATTCTTGTATTGCACAAGTATTGCTTTGGGTTGCTTATGTGTTGAGTTAATGTTATGTTGGGTTGACTTATGATGATCCATATATGTGCGCCTTAACGTTATTTAATACTATGCATGCTTTTGACTAAATTGTGTCTTTTCTCATGCATTGATGATTTATGCATACGAACCATACTTAGTACATGTGGTTCGTACTAACCCACATATCTTCCATTTTCCCAAAAATTGTAGGTTTCAGCCATTGAAGAGCTTCTAGACCACTTTGCAAGAAGACTTGGAATTTTCTCCCTAGTTATTGGTGAGTCCACAAGTTCGGGGATGTTGCCATTCTTCTACTCTAGTTATGATGTTGGTTGGGTGTAAAACAATCATTTGTTCCTTTATCATTGAGACTATGGTCGTAAGCCTATAATTATATATTGTAGTTGTCTATGGGATCATGCCCAATATTTTAATTCTCTATTAGATGGTTTAATGTGAGAAAATATTATACTATTTCTCATGGATTGGTTTTATTGCCTAAACGAGAAGTCTATGTAAACTTCAACAAGCGAGGAGTCTAGGTAAACTCCATATATGATATGCGAGAAGTGTAAGTATACTTCACTACATAAAAGTTTTAATTTTCCACATTTTCAACGTATGATATGTAATGATGAATGCTTAGGCTAGTCTAAGTCCTCTTTGAGGTTGAAGACACCGGTAACGCCTAGGCGGTACCTTGGGTCGTTACAATGAGTACCAAGTTAGTATGGGTCACACACCTAGGTTATTAATGCCCACAAAATATGTCATCACCATAATTGTGATGACCTTGCATATTATTTTCCAACATGATTTGAAGAAGTTACCTAAGATCCCATCTTGTCCACTAGAACCACCTCCGTTTTTTAGAAAACACATGCGTCCCATCCTCTTTTGTTGTCATTTTCACCATTTCCTCATTCTCTCCTTCATTGATTAATGTCGGTATGGATTCTAGCACCTCCAAATCATAGTCCTGTGAAGTCTCTATAAACCCCTTCTTAAACACATTAACAACTTCCTAACCAATATTCTGAGGATTCTTTATAATATCTCCCTGTCTTGTCTTAATTTAATTAACGCGTCGCTTTCTTCTCTTGCCTTTGATGTATGCATGGAGACATTTTGTGTTCCTATCCCATCCTTGAACCATGTAATCCCCTTTTTTTACCTCTGTTTTTCTTCTTCTATAAAATAATATCTCTTCATTCGTCCTCCGCCTTACTAAGGATACACATGGTCTTCACTGGGTGATATTTGCAGTTGTACTTCCTTTTCTTTCACAAATTCCTTCATCTATCAATTTTTTGAAGAAAATCCCCAAATTACATTTACTCCACTGTAATAAGATTTTTTAAAATCTTCTTTAATTTGGAAGGAATAATAAAAAGAGGAGATCAAGTAATCTCGTCTTCCTAGCCTTCTTCCACCACCTTCAGAAAATATTTGTGCTTGGTCATGAAATTCGGGCAACTAAATTTCTCAATGACATGTTCCTACGAGTCATTACAAATTACATGTAATGGGGCTCATCAGATCCTTACCTAATTAAACGATGCACTTCACTATTAGGTAGTAGTTTCATGAATTCATTATTCCCCAAAACTATGATGTCTCTAGAATATACAATCATTTTTTATTCTCCACTCTACCAATTGTAATAGCTTCCAATAATTTTATTTCATTCAATGAACAATCCCCAAAAACAATGAGACCAATCTACTGTCTCATGTGGGGATACAACCAAGCCGCTAGATTTTTCATTCTCATCTACAATAGTGTTGAAATTTCCAACCACAATCCAGAGAGTGTTAGATTGGTCCTCAATGTTCTCTAAATCTTCCCATAGTTGAAGTCATTCTAGGTCTGTATACCTTGAATATACTGCCCTTACCGGAAAAATTTGTGCAGCCCTCTTAATTGGAAGCAAATAGTTAATTTTTGTAAAAAGTCTGATGAACCTGTATCTACCCAACCATATTCCCCAAAGAAAAAGATTTTTGTATAAACATTTACTCTTGCATTAGCAAGACCCAATTTCTGCCTATACACTTCAATCTTAGAGAGGCTTTTAAAAGGTTATCATAAAGCAATGCAAGAATAATAATGTCTTTTATGTAGGTCTAATAACTCTCAAAAGACTTTAGTATTCACAGAACTAATATTCTAGTAAATAGCCTTATTAATCATTAATCTGATGTAGAAGAAGACCCATTCTTACTCCTTTAATTTATTTGAGATTGAGTCTGATCTTGCTTTGCACTCCTCTTGCTTATGGACTTCAGGTTATCAATCTTCGTTAGAGATACATCACTATTCTTGCTCACAAGTTCTACATTAACATTAATGATTTCATCCTCTTGCGACTTTTGTTTATCATTACTTTCTTTGTCTAACTTAGTGTTTATTCCTTTGCCTCATGTAATTTTATCACATGATTTAGCTCAAGAATTTCTGCATTTCTACCCCTTTCATTTGCAACTGCCATACTCTGTTTTTTCCTTTTTCTAAGGTTCGTCCAATTGCCTTAAATTAACCAGATGTTCCTAATCTACCTCATTTATTGAGGTTTGTGCATCCTTGTTATATAATTCCTTTGATTGCCCCACTCCCATTGATTCCTTATGTTTTGTCATATACTTGAGTGCCTTGTTGTTCTCCATCAATATTTATGTTTTTCTCTCCCTATTTTTTGTCTTGTCACCTCATTCTTCTGAGTCGGTTCTTACTCCTTCATCATATTATCAAGTACATCAAATTTGTTGCATTTTGTTTCCCCTTGTTCTTTCGGTTGTGGTTTAGAATTCCATCATCTTTCAATCCTTCCCTTATATGGTTGTCTTCCCCCTTTGATGTAAAATTTTCCCGTCTTCTCTTAAAACAGCTCACCCCTCTTTAACTCCATCGCCAATTGAATCTCCCTCTCTCCTTCGTTATATTTTTTTGTTGTACCATCTTCTTCACCTTTATAGTTCCCCTAATGTAATTGTAATTTGACTTTTTCCTTTTTCTTCGAGTACAATTCCAGATGAATAATAAACATTAATTGTCATTATGACCTTGAAGCTTACATGTTTTGCAATACTTAGGCATATATTAATATTAGATATGTATCCATCGTATCTTTACTTCCCTTAATTTCATCCTCACACCAATGTTGATTCTTATTTGAAATTCCCCAAGTAAATCTACTTCTAAAGCTTGGTTTGGTCTTATTTAGAATAGCTAGCTAGGTCCACCTAGAAGGGTTTACCAATTGTTGCTGCTAAATAGAACACTACTTCCTTCCCGATGAAATTTGGGGGCAATACTAGAAAAGAGATCCAAGTAATTGCTTTCGATGTCTCCTCTACCAGATCGAAGAATGGATCCCATTTGAATGAGCACATTGGATAAGACCACTAATCATGTGTGATGTGGAATTGAGGTTTCGAAAATAACTTCACACCAATCAGCTATTCTTGTTTCCCTAATTAGTATATGCATATTACTCAACAACCCAATGTTCTGCTCCCGTTTTAGATCACATTTCTTTGGAATGGGTCATCGTAGATCCTGAATATCAGGCCATCCGTCAGGAAAATTTTGCTATCACTTCATACTAGAAATACTCATTGATAATTATTTGATTCACTTCCTTTTCTTCTTACACTATTCTCGAATCCTCATGCAGATAATCTATTTGTTTCAAAGGTATATCATGGGTTTAATAACTTATCCATAGGTCATATTAAAAAGGTTCCTTCATGAACAGTGGTTCTATTGGCCCAGCCCCCCCAATGGAGGCTGACCAACGACCAGCATGTCCGTTTCTCCGGCTATAGTACAAATTAGCGTTTGACGACATGGCATCCAGAGATCATTGTCACTCTTGAAAATACGTTTCTCATGAACTTTCATATCTGTATAACAATAGAAATAATTTTTTCAACGATGACTACAATGGTATATCGCTAAAAAATTATGGACAAACATCAAGTTTTATACAAAAGGAATTCTTTTGCCTATCTACAGTTTTTTTATCAATAAATAAGTTCCTCAGGCTATTTTGTTATTTTGTTTATGTTTATATTTTTAAGGCCAAAACCATCGGTGGTCCACAAAAGTTGGTACAAATTTTCACTTAGACACTTAAACTAAGGTTTGTTCATTTTAGACACCTCATGTTACGCCTTGTATTGTCATTTTGATACTTTTCGCTGACTGAGCATGATACATGTGCTACACAAATTTTAAGCTTGTTGGAGACGTTTTTCATAGACATTTTGACTTTTTTTGCAATATTTTCTTCTCCTTCTTTTTTCCTTTCTTTTTCCCTTCCATCTTCTTCACCTTCTACCATCCAATATCACCACACAACTTTTTTAAAAATTTTTACAATACTTTACTAGGTTACACATTTTGATTCTTCCATTTTTTTTGAAAACAAAATTTGCATCTTGATTAATATTCAAAAACAAATTTTAAGGAAACAAAAAAAATCATTTTTTTTCAAATGGAAAAATTAATTTACATTCTTACCTTCTCCATTGAAATTACGAAATTAAATTGATTTCAAGGGATAACAAAAACAAAGAACAACCACCAATGAAAAAAAGAAATTTATTTTCAATATCCTTCATTGTGAATCTCAATAACAGTAGCACAAGAAATAATTTTTTAAATGTCATACAAAAACTTTTCGATTTGATATGATTTCCTTATTCTCCAACGTATTTTATTTTGTGAACTAACCTATGTTCTTCCCTTTTTGATGAGGGAGAACAAATGAAAAGGGAAAGGAAGCACAAGAAGAATGAAGAAAAGAGGTGGGGGAACAAAAAAAAAAAAAAGTAAAACTGACTTTTTTAAACAAATATAAAATTTCACATGTAAAATACTAATTTGTTTATTTTTTACATAAAAGGCGTCTGAATATACACTTTTAAAATGCGATTTTGAAAATATAAATAGTGTTAAAATGACACAGTGAAACTTGACATGAGATGTTTAAAATGAACAAAGTCTTGTTTAAGTGACTAAGTGAAAGTTGATGCCAACTTTAAGATTACCCCTTAGATTACTACAGAGTGGTACTTGATTTATGCACATGACACATCATAATGGTATATAATATTCCCAACTTGCAATACATTAAAAATAATTTGCAATTATATTTGAACTGCCATTTGTTTTATACGTGAAAGAATTAATTTTGTTTTATATTTAATTTCCATTATTCACAATAGAAATTTCATTATTTTAATTTAAAAAGATTTTCATCTTAAATTAAAATAAATTTAGGTTTAACTATTTTTATAAAAAGTTGTAAAAATAAAAATTAAAAATTCTACTTCTCGGCCCTCGATCAAATGATCAACAAAAATTGTTAAGGAAAATTCAAATAATTTATAAGTTGAGTATATGTAAGAAAATGTGGATTTCAGAAATGCGATTTTAAGAATAAACATAATTATCATACTTGAATATCACATTCAAAAATTAATATTTTTTTAAACTGATATTTTTGTTTCAAAGTAATATTATTTGAAATTGTGATTTCAGTTATGTCCAAGTAAAATTTGGTGGAAATATGATTAAAACTAATTGGATCTACTCTTCAAATAGCACACACAAATTTATTTGACAATTTTTTTTTTTAAAAAAATAATTTATAACTCTCTATTATCATGTTTAATTAGGTTTCATAATTCGTGGCGGCTTGGATAAACTCTTAACTAACAATATTGTGTTAATTTATAATAATATTCAAACTCCAAAAATGCTATAATGAGTGTAATTTATGACTACTAATATTACAATTCTTAATGGATTCATATTACAAAACTGAAGATATTATTATTGTTCTTAACAAACAAAGTTAAATATAAATTATTATCGATCAAATTGGAACTACACGTATAAACATAAAGACAGAGCAATACAATAAGTGAATTATTATCGATCAAATTGGATCTACACGTATAAACATAAAGACAGAGCAATACAACAAGCGTTGTACAGTCACATAACTTTTCACTGTAGCTAAAAAATCAGACGCCCTTAAATGCAATTGAATTTTGTTTTTTGATTTGTTCTTATGAATTTAACATTCAAAAATCATATTTATAGCAAAAACTACTAAAGATGGAAGCAATACAATCCACAGCCGAATAGCATTTTAAAGTATGCCTCATAAGGCATAAATTGCTCCCTAAACTTGTACCCAAAACTCTGTTACACATTTTTACTAATGGGGCAACCTATTACAAACTTTATGTACACAAAAGTATATCTATTTACCCCTTCCATCACCCAACCCTGGACATTATGTATCGAGCGAGAGTCACACGCCTCCTAGTGAAATCACTTATTATAAGACCCCCAACCCGATTCATTTTGACCCAAACCCGTTTCTTTTCACCCACATCAATTTTATCTTGCCCGAATCCATTTATTTAACCCACCCCTTTAGTTTATCTAAGGACACCAAAATCTAATGAAAGTTTTGTCCGTAAATTTTGATTTTCACTACAAATTGCTTCAATTCAATAGTGTTTTTCAGTCATCCTTTTAGATTTAATCATTCAATCGAGGTTTCACTGTCATATTTGGAGAAAATTGGTATTTAGAATTCATCGTTTGGTTGAAGGGAATCTGTGCTTACTATGGCTTTGTGGTTAAAATTGAGGCATTCATCGATCATCTTGTGTTGCCATTTCCATATCTAAATGGTTAGTCATACATCTCTAGTTTACTTCGGAGTTATACTATTTAGCTTAGGGTTAGTTTGTCTTTAATTTTTTTTAATGTTTACTGTATTTTGTCTTTCATTTAAATGATCACCCTTTGTTGTTATATGTATTTTGTCGTTGTTTTTGAGGGGTAACTGTTAGTATTGTTTTCGGGTTAAAATGTCTTCTGAATTTATTACTTTGAGATTTTAAAATGGTGGTTTATGAAGATGGGAAAAAAGGGATACAAGCGGAAACTATATCATGGTGGAGGAGTTACGATTTTTTAGATTTTGATATAGATAGGCTATCTTGTTTTGAATTAAGTGATTATATGAAAGAGTTTGGGTATGAACTTGGACAATGTCTGCTCTATGTTAAACTTTGTAGATTTACTGCTATTTTAGAATTAATATATAGTCACTACTTTAATTGCTAAATCTTTAAGTAATGGAGTATTTGGAAGCATTTATGTTTCACTTGGTTGCAAATCCTATTCTTATCCCACCTTCATTGGAATATGTTGAAAATAAAGTAACTACATGTGAGGAGCATCTCAAAATAGTGGGCCTAATGCATATTTTGATTCTGAATTAGAACCAACCAATGAGGCCCAAAATAATGCCTCAAACCCTACCTTGCCTCTGCCAATTCAAATACATCATCTCATGTACACACTTTTACTGCTCTAAATACTTCTCCTCCTACTCATCAAAATCCAACCCCTATCCATCTTTCTACTAATACAACTCTTGACCCTGTCCATCCTTCTACTGATCCAATTTCTGACCCTTTCCACCCTTTAAATGAACAAGTTTCCGATAGAGAATCATTAATGAAGGATTTAATTAGAGTGATGTAGATTATGAGCTAAGAAGTTTTAGGGAGTAAAAGAGTAAAAGAAAGAGAAGTAAAATGGGAGAATGAACTCCACTGTCTGATCTTGCAAAGCTAGGAACAAAAATATTGGCCAGATGCAGGGTATGGTGAATCTACGGATAACAGAAAAAAAACATAAAACACAACCTAGCTAGCGATGAGTCTTACTATCCCTCAGATGAAACTGCCAGTTTTGAAATTGATCCAGATGCTTACAATGATGAAGACAAGATAAGTTCTACAGATAGAGAGAGTTAAACAAAGAAGGAGAAAAAATTTTAATAGAGTTGTATTTGATGCAACTTATTAGTAAATAGTGTGGGAATTGGGTCTTGTATTTGAAAGTGTTAATGAGTTTTGATCGGCTGTACCAAATATGTTGTTGCTGGACATGTTACAATTGGAATGCATATTAATGAACTATCAATGGTAAGAGTTTTATTTAGAGTTGGTTGTCCTTGGGTTTTAATTACTTGCTTTGATTCTAGGACAAATAATTTTGTTGTGAAGATATACAATCTAGTTCACAAATATGATTCAACTAATAAGAACAAGCTTTGTAATAGCATGTTCTTATGCAGCCACTATAGTGAAAGGTTAAAGGAACATCCTGATATTAGAATCATTGAGTTTCAAGGGATTCTTAAATAAAAATTTATATTATGGAAGAACTATATGTAGGAAAGCAAAAAACAAAGTAATATATGAGCTTATGGGTTACTATGTTCTTGAGTTTGGGAGGATTTTGGGCTACAAAGATGAGCTACTACGAACTAATCAAGATAGTACATGTGTAGTCAAGCTTCACGAGGACACTTTTAAGTTGTAGAAAAATGTTTCAAGGCTTCTACATATGTTTTGATGCAATGAAGATGTCTTTCTTGGTTGGTTTTAGGAAGTGAATTTGTTTGTATGATTGTTGTCTAATAGGAGTATCTAAAGGTCAATTATTGGTTCTTGTTTGTAAAGATGTGAACAATCAAATGCTGCCACCGGCTTGGGCATTAGTTGAATTTGAAAATATGTTTACTTGGACTTTGTTTGCCAATCTTCTAAAGGAAGATCTTCAGTTGGGAGATGGTACAGACATCACAATCATCTCGAACATGCAAAAGGTTAGAAATACTTATTGCTTTTTTATTCATTTCATTTCTTGAATATATATTTATGAATATCTTAGTTTTTAGTTTCTTTATGGTCTGCAATATGTTCTTACTTCATATAGAGTCTTGAAATTCCAATAACTACTCATTTGCCAAATGTTAAGTGTGTGCTAGACACATCCTTGCTAACTAGTCAAAGAGATGGATAGGTATTGAGATAAAAAAATGTTTTTGTAGGTTCTAAAGGTCTAGTTTTGAGGATGAGCTAAAAGTATAACATTAGTTATATGAAAAGGTTGGGGGATAAGGTGGTTGATTACTTGTATTAGAATCGTAAAAGATGGAGCAACGTTTACTTCAATTTTACCCCAAAATATGACATTGTAGACACCAACATGGATGAATGTTTCAATGCATGGATATTAGCTCCAAGGCATAACACTATAATTACAATGCTCGAGAATACCACAGATGTGAGAGTTATGCAATACTTGGATTTGTGAAATTTCACCAAATGGAAATAAAGGTTCTACAAGATAATACTACTAAGTCTATGATATGCAACATCAAATGGATTTTGGATAAATGGTATGAGGTACTTCATGAACCATACATTCATGTTATAGATATTCAAAGGCAAATATGTAATTGTAAAGAATGGATCATAAAAGGAATTCCATGTCCTCATGCAATAACTTCTCTTCATCATAGAAAATTGGACCTTATCAACTACATTGGTATAATAGAGAAACATACATGAAACATACAACTACTTCATTCAACAAGTTATGAATATGAAAATGTGGTGAAAATCACAAAACATCTATGTTATACCACCTCAAGTTAGAAATATTCTAAGAAGGCCTGTCAAGACTAGGAAGAATGAGTAAGGTGAAACTAATAAAATTGAAAAATTATCCAAAAGAGGGATTGATATGTCATTCCACACTTGTCATAATAAACGTCACGATAAAAGAAGATGTCCTCTTGGTGCACCTTCTTCACGCACGAGACATATTAGTGGAGCAAGTTCAAGACCCACTAATGTCCTAGGATCAAGACGTGGTGCTGGACTAAGTTCAAGACCTAGTTGTGGCCCGGGATCAAGACTTATTGTTGGTCCAAGATGAATATCTACTACTGGATCAAGTTCAAGACCTAATTTTTGCCCAAGAGCAACACTTTCTGCTGCACCAACATCATCACAAACTATTGAGCAACACATGTTGTTGCAGTAAAATAGAAAAAAAATGTTGGCCATAGATCAACACCTAATGCTCAAACTTTAAGATGAAGGGGTATACCAAAGGGTTCAACAAACAAGGTGATATAGTTTCCTCTACTCACTTTTTGTATTAGTTTATATAAGTTGTTTTACTTAATATTTTGTTGCCTTTTAGGGTAGTGTTGCTAGTTGAGCAAGAATGGTTAGAACGGGTGTACTACACACACAAAGGATACTACTATTATTAATGTATGTTCACTATATCTATACTTAAATATCATTTATTATTATAATTCGTTAATCATAAATTAAGATTAATTATATTCAACTGAGAAAACTAGAACGTTTGGTGCAAGATTTAGAAATGTGAAGTCTTCAACATTTGTCGCTGGAGATCTTGGGCATAAACCAACATGTGTGTGAAAATATAAGGGAAAACAAGATATGGACTCAAGAAAATTTGAAGATATGTGGGGAAGAAAATAAATTGAGACTAGGTCCAAGGCCAAGAGAGCTCTAATGCTCACAATATCTAATGTCTAACTTGTTTTGGTAGATTTTTGTTTTTAATGCAATGTTGATATTATGTTTTGTTTGTAGATAGACAATGAAATGCACTTTATCCCTATTTAAGTCCCTTATATTTAGGACAATGAATGGGTAGATGTGAGTGCATTTTAATTTTGGTGTTTAATTTTGTAACTGCTTTGACAACTATAACTTCTATTTTGATTAATCATTATTCAATTATGACTATATCTTTATGTACCAATGTTTCTCTTTAGTTGATTGTTAATTATTTTGTTTTATGGAGGGTGATTTGTGACTACTTTAGTAGTGTCTACACAAGTCTATAGTTTAGAGAGTTGAGAAGATAGTTGTAGACAGTGAATGAATAATTTATGTACAAATATAAAAACCAAATAATCATCAATATAACTGACACAAATTAAGATAAAGAGAAGCCTTGGAAATTTTTTCTTACACAAATGATACAAACATATTTTTGTTAGACAAAGGGAATAGTCCAATACAACGTTGCAAATTTTGGTAAAAGAAGAGATCCTGAAAATTTTGTTGAATCGCCTTTCGAAGTTAAAACTATGGTAAATAATAAACTTAAACCTAAAATACAAACACAAAACCAAAAAAAAAATCCAAAGTTGTTTCTACCTTTTCTTGGATTTGGACAATTTGTTTATCCATTTCTTTTCAATACCTTTCATCTTCTTCGAATCATCATCAAAATTATTCATTTTGACTCTATCTTGTTCATATCTATTTTTCTTTCCAAAGTTTCAGCGTTATGTCCAAACATAGCAATTCTTTCCAACAACTTAGGAATCACGAATTTGGAGCTTGGGTCAATATAATAATCATTCCAAAGCCAAAAGTCTCATGATATAGTAGTCTTAAAAAATAAAAAGAAAAAAAATATTCGACTCTTAAAAAAGAGAACTTTCCCCATAGTAAGGAAAACCCCAATATGCGCCACTAGGGTGTCAAAGAGGCCAGTGAAAGCAATAAAATCAATATTTTCTTCACACATCTTTCAATTCATGATCTCCCTCTTGTAAACAGTGCCTAATAAAACTTATTTAAGTTATTGTAGAACCTTAATAAAAATCAAAGCGAATAAAACAACTAAAAACCCAAAAATATTACCAAATAGATAAAAATAAATCAAAACAAAAGAGAAAGAAATGAATCAAAATGGAAAAGATATGAACATATAATAACAAAAAAGAGTTAGCTTTGATTCAAAATAAGGAATTTCGAACAATGTTTGAATTCAATTTGGGCTTCATATTTTAGGGTTAAAATTAAGGGTTCTTTCAGTTCTGTTGGTTATAATAATAGAATATAATCACGGGCATTTTTAATTAAAAACAAAAACAAAAAATTACTTTGTTAGTGTGCTGATGCGATCAACTATATAGAGTGGATTTTGCCCTTGGTTGGGTGACGAAAGGGGTAAATAAATATACTTTTGTGCTTTTAAGGGGTGTAATAGGTCACCCATTTGTAAAAGCGTGTGAGTAACTTTTGGGTACAAGTTTTGGGGAAAGTTTATGCCTTTCCCTCTCTTTCCAACAATCTCTGTTGCCCATAATATACTTCTCGCCCTTCCAAATTACACCTAAAGGGCGAGAAGACAAAAATCTTACATATATGTAGGTATATCAAAAAGGCATTATAGGGAATGACGTGACCCTTTGACTAACTGAAAGGAGCGGGATGGCAACAAGGATTACTATGTTCCTGACATGAGCGTCAAAAGCAAAAAAAGCAAAGGGATTGTCCTGAAAATTTATGCAAAGGGGATATGTTAGCACAAATTCTCAACGAAATGAAAGGGTTGGACAAGGTTCTAAAAGAGATGTAATATGATATCTCATCTTTGAACCACACAATTACTTCCCATTTTGTGTCTATTAAAAGATGGAAACACAAACGACCAAATCTCAACTCATCAAAACCTTAGGAAAGAAAGGGGTCTACAAAGTGATACCTTGGTTAACCCAAAGAATGAATCTTGAATTCTTATCTTTATCATGCCACGACGTTAAACAAGGCGCATTTTTGGAAGAAATTTATGATTTTTTAAATACCATTTTTCAATGAAGACTGTTGATTGTACAGTTTAATACTTTGATTTTTTTTGAAGAGGAAAAATTATAAGAGACTAGGTATTAGTTGGAGACACGCCAAACAGAACGGGCAGCCCAATTTGGATAACCGTTTGAACCATATAGTCATATAGAGGTTGTATAAAATTTGGCGGGCCAAAAAACAATTTGGCGTGTCACCGAATGGGTTAGCGTTTCGATTAAGCTTCGCTGACTAGCACACGAAGTAAAGGTTCAAAAAGGGGTTAAATTTTTTTTGATACACAAATCTCACTCATTAAATATTTTCCAACATTTGCACTTTTAAAACCTCATTTTGTATTTACGTACGTGTTCTTATTTCATTTTTGTCTGGGATTAATTGTCGGGGGTTGAATGTGGTGCATTTTAATTTCATTTCATTAGCCTAGCACTTGTCTACTCAATATTAAGGTCGGTTATCCAAGCCCGATTTTTATAATTTTGGTCATTTCAAATATGTTATTGTTATCTTGTCTTTGGGTTTGCATTATATTGATCACTTGAATACTTTTTTTGGTCATGTAAGCCTATATCATGTGTCCTTCTGTATTTTTGGACTGAAATTGTGCAACCTCATGTTTTTCATGATAAAATTGTTTGGTTATGTTGATTTTATTGCTCGGTCAAGTGTGGGTGAACTCTGAGTATTCTCGTTTGTTCTGATCGTCTTATTTTATATAATGATAGAGCGGGTGATGTCATTCTTAAGGCCAAAATTCATCGATTGACAAATATATGCAAAAGAGGGAAAGACTGATTACATGAGGTCATGGGTAGTATGGGTATGGATTCATTTTTTATAATATGTGCTATATTTTTTTGTGTGGGTGGGGGGTAATAAATTGAATGTTGTGGTCAAATTCTTGATCGTTGGGACGTCTGTTCGCCTAATGAACCACTAATCTCCTTATTATATGTTACATCCTCAAGAATGAGCTTGGTTGAACTAGATACTAACATGTCTGTCATGATGTGTTAAAGTATTAAAATTTTTAATAATGGTGTTTAAGGAACTATATGGAGTTTGAAAGTGTTTGGAGGTCAAAAGTCCAAGAACGTCCAAGACGACCAGAAACTAGTCGAAGTTGAATTACTGTGTCATATTGTTTTGTAGTGATGTATTGGGGGATGATTTGAGGGATAAAATTGTGTATCAATGTTTCCTACACGCATCCTGACATGCAAAGGGTCGAAACTTGCGAGAACGATGCCCCAGGGACAAGCCAAAGGGTCCCCAAAGAGGACCCAAACTTGGTACAGCGAAGCTGCCCCGACAGCCAGAATATGGTGGTAGTTGCGCGTCTCGCAGCTGACACTGAGTGGGAAAAAATCTTTTACCAAAATTTGATACGCTGAAACTTACTTCTCATATAAGAAATAAATCGGTCATATCAAGTAAAAAATCCAATTAATTAGGTAGGGATCGTTCCCACGAGGAAAATAGTTCAGACTTAACTTGAATCTATTATTACTATTATTTAGTCAATTATTTCCTTATAAAACAAAGACAATAAAAGGGGAATTTTATTTCTAAATGAATGAAAATAACTAGATAAATTAAAGTAGAAAACTAACAGATTCAAATGTCGGAGTTTTATCAATTAATAAAAGGAACTAGGGTTTACGTGTTTTCCACAGGTTCCTAACTTGATAATTCTAACTATAACAATTCTTTCCTAGTTTCTTGCATGCAAAGTCATAAGTTAGGTATCTCTAAATCCTTGGTCCGGCATCTAGAAAATTTCACTTCACAACTTGGTCCAGCTACGTGTGTTCCTATACTAACCCTTACCTTTACCTCATATTAAGCATTGTATTCGATATTTGATAAAGTTATTACCTCGTACCAATCAATACTAGCCTATTAGATAGTATACACTAAATCTATGTTGATAATTCTTTTCCTATTATCTACCTCCTTGGTACGGCAAGTAACCTTAAGGCGAGTTCTAACGTTGGACATCCGTTAAAAAGACTTCTAAGCGAAAGAATTATCAATACATGCAAGACACTATTCAAGAATTGTTATTTTAGTTAGATTTTATCTTATTATTAACCCATGGTTCCCACAACCCTAGTTATGGAGTTTAGTTACCCATAGTCATAATCACAATATTTATATATACATATATATATATATATATATATATATATATATATATATATAATAATAATAATAATTCATGCACTTACTTCAATGAGAAACAATAAAATCTATAAATTTACTTGATTAATTGACAAAATCACCAACAATCAACTCAAGAGAAAAGTGTAACAATCCAAAGTGTAATAATCAAAATAATCTCCTAACAAAGAAAATAACATAAAATTGTCTAATAACCAAAAGTCTAACTATATGAGAGTCTAACCCCCAAAACGAGGTTTTTAAAACTATTTATAAAAAACAAAAACATAATAAAAGAAGGACTCTACTTGCTCAAAATCTGTCACAACGCGGCTGGGTCGACGGACCTCGTGACGGGTCATCGTGGTCACGACGGGCCGTCATGGACTCCGTTTCCCCATACTTTGTAGATTCTTCTGGTTCTGTCTTCATTACCCTCGATGACAGGTATGAAGGATCGTCACAGGCACAACGGTCCGTCGAGGGTCTCCGTTCCATAACACTTAAACTCTTGGAATTTGGGTACTGGGACTACTTCTCTGATCATCACGACGAACCAGCAGGACGGGCCATCATGGATACAACTGTCCATCATGCACTTCGTAACCCCACACTTGGTCAGACTTCCCCATATTCCTTCAGCAGCTTCACTACGATGCCACCTACGAACCATCACAGGCATGACGGACCGTCACAAGATTCGTAGGTGGTAACTTTTCTGCATTTCTTGCTCAAAAACTTCCGTGTTCATCTTTAGACAGATTTCCTCCAAACAAAGAGAAACTTACATAATAATTAGTACAAAAAGGCTTTTGGAAACACACTAAACTTAAGGAAAAAGCATTAATAAACCGTGAAACCACGGTATATTAACACCCTCAACTTAAATTTGTTGTTTGTCCACAAGCGACGCACTATGACTCACTACAAAATCTTTGTACAATAGTATCCATGTTTTATCCTTCGCAATCATTTGGCTATCAATCCCGATCAGTCTCATCATATTTATGCATTTTATCACTATTAGGCTTGAATTATGTGGAATCAGACCATGACACAGACTCACCACACACTAACACCTATCCTCTTCAAATTCTCACCGTGGTGCTAATATTTTTGGTATTGCAACTAGCGTCCTCACTTCAAAACAACATCCTCATTTTCACACAATGATTTCAGTTTGAGTATAACGATTACTTTTCAACACTCACTCTCAAAACAAATTCACAACTCATTCATACATATTGCCATAAGCTTGCCCTTATTTTCACTGTTTTAAGTTTGCTATACAACTTTTCTGATCACGATAGGACTTTCTTAGCTTGTAACATTGTCTCATTGTCAGGTAGGGTATATTTAGGTATACTTTAGTGAATTTTTGCCCTCCTTGACATATCGGCTTAACATACATCTTTTTATCAGTTTATTTCGCCCATATTCTCATATTCTTTCACCTTGCTATTTTCCCCTCTTTCTTGCTTGTATAAGTGACTGTCTTCTTTTCTTTCTTCTATTTATTGTATTTATTTATTTTTCTGTTTTTTTATTATTTCACTTTTCTTTCAACTGGTTCTTGAGTGATTTTACATTTGTTCTTTATCTTTCTTTGTTATTTCAACCCACTTTCCAGAGCATTCCTCATAATAGCTACCCTCAGCTCATGGCTTTGCCATGAGTCAAAGTACACAACACCCAAAGTTGGGTCAGGGCCATGATAGGGTTGTTTATTGCATTAGCCACCCTCAACTTATGCTTTTGGCATAAGCTGAGGTGCACATGTCCAAGGAGAGAGCAGGGCTAACATATTATTCCTAGAAAAGATCAGTTGGGGTGAAAAAAAAGGTCTATTTTAAACTCAAATCATTTGGATCAAAGAGGGATTAATTTCATTCGTTTTTTTTTATTTAGGCTAAAAATTGACAATATTGAACAAGGGCCTATGATCCTTTCCTAATTGTCTATTACAACTTACTTTTAGCAGGTTTAACCAGGCAAGTTCAAGCTCAGTACAAATAGTGGACTATTAAAATCTTCCTCACATCCACTTGACATCTCATTACTCTACAAGATTATCAGACACCTTGTTCGAATTTTAGACTTAGGGTCATGCAGTGGTGTATCTTGTCATGCATCATTTTCATTTCATCATGATATCATTTTAGCGATCATGGTTCAGAGTTAAACTATGTACACAAGATATAGACATGCCGGTTCAACAGTAAAAAAAGTCAGTCTCTTGGGGAAAAAGAACACAGGCAAGAAAACCCCAAAAAAGGATAGTGAATTGGGTTACTCAGACTTCACCCTAGCACTCACTTTCCATTTACCCCAACCCCCATCAAAAAGACATGCAATTGTCCCCAATGCATACAAAAATTGAAATACGAGAGTGGTAGGTGAAGCAAACCTGGGGCGAAAAGCGCCGACGATCAGCAAGCTTGTGGGTCCGGTTCCCCGGAACCCACTACCTCTGTAATCTAGACACCCTCAGTAGTTTCCTTATCAGCAACAACACTATCAGCACTGCCTCCCGCTATCGCCACATCTTTGAAGCTAGATGCCCCAGCTGCTGACTCTACAGCTGTCATCCGACGCGCCTACTCATCAGCAAGCGAGGCTCTCCTCGAACCTCCATCTCACAGCGCTCCTTCTTCTGTGCTCTAGCCTAATCCTCCTATCCACCCTTATGCCTCTTGGCATGCTCTCGAGGGGGAGGCGGTGGAATCTCAGAAGTGGCGAATAAGGCCGCCATCACTGTGTCCTCAGTACACTCTGCAGAGGGGCCTCAGACTCATGCACCCTAGACTCTAGGATCATATCAATGTCTGCTCGAAGACTCTAGACCGCAGCCTGAAGGTTGACACATCCACCTAAGGGGCTGGCCGGGCTAGCACTCGCAACTCAAAAGCGTCCAAGCGCTGATGTACCTCAGCGATCTTCCGCTCTATGTGCTGGAAAATTCTCCACTCCAAGCGCTCTTCTTCCTCAGCAATAGAAATCTGCATCCAAGGCTGGATGTGATGCAGAAGTGTATCCATTTATGCCCTTTGTGACAACCCCCTCAGGATTCACATATTCAGGTATTGTCTTCTGCCATGGGCGGCCATTCGCTCTTTTTAATCCCCTCTTATTGGCATGCAGCCTCAAGGGAGAATCGAACCCGTGACCTTTGGCTCCTTTACATCCCTCCCAAGGGGATCGCCTTTCACCAATTAACCTGCAGCTTAATTGGTGAAAGGCGATCCCCTTGGGAGGGATGTAAAGGAGCCATAGGTCACGGGTTCGATTCTCCCTTGAGGCTGCATGCCAATAAGAGGGGATTAAAAGAGCGAATGGCCGCCCATGGCAGAGACAATACCTGAATATGTGGATCCCAAGGGGGTTGTCACACCCTTAGTTTCTGGACTCTAGCAAGCGAGACTAGAGCGGGGAAAGGGGCTGAGCGAGAGGATCTTGGGGCAGTGCTACTACTAGGGATAGACTCGACTGGGGTAGTGTCAGTGGTTTCAGAAGATGCCTGCGTAGTTGTGCTATCCTGTGCTACCGTATCAGCCAGATTGTCACCAAGTGGAGGCAACTCTGGACGGGGCCCTTTGCGTGGAGCCAACTCATTGGCATCATCCGTGATGAGGCCGATATAAACAGTGCCCAACGGATTCTTCAGTTGATCAATGTGCCAGATGGTCACAGCTGCAGACCTGCATAAAAAATATCATGCACGGAAAAGGGTAAGTAGTTGTGACCTTCAAAGCCCTCTCGTGCATGACCGCCTGTTCAAGCCAAGCAAAGTCCACCTCAAACTCCGCTATCATCGTCGCCATCAGAAATGCACGATCCCATGTGACTATATTATCAGAGGCTGTGGGGGAAAGGGAGTGGAAGACAAGAAACCATAAGAACTTAGCCGTGAAAGTCAGGTTATCCTTCTTGATGGCTCCTTCGGCTTGGTTACCAAGTTGGCACCCTCTCCATCAACAGACAAGTGCAGGGACATCCACCTTTTGGTGGTCTCTCTCAGCGCTGCCTCACGCAAGAATTAGTCATCTTTGATAATTTTCCATCGGTAGTCGAACTCAACAGTGAGAGGGGTGCGGTTGGCATCAACATCCTCACCGTATAGATACCGGCGGATGGCAGGCAGGGACATATAAACCTGAATTCCACGTACTCAAACATGCTCTAGTGGGGACTATTTTGCGGGGGCAACACGCCTATAAATCTGTGAATGTGAGAATAGCCACTTAATAGGCGTAGATATCTCGGACCAACTCTTCACTATATAATCCAAAAGAACGCGCTGTCCACTCAAGTCGGTGTATGGTGAAGAGGTTGTGGATCTCTGGAATGGTAGGGAGAATTCCATTAAGGACTCTCCTCTCAAGTGTAAGGGTCCGTGTCATGACTCCTTTATCATTATAAACTTTGTGTCCAAATAAACTTGATATTTCCCATCGACACAGCACCGGTTGGGCTGGTCGGCAACCGGGATGAGAGCACGAGTTTGGTGGTGCCAGCAGCGAATTTAGAAATATCAGCCTCATCAGACGAGGCAGACTGTGCAGCTGTGGCGGGTGCAGGGACTTCAGCAGACCTGGAGGCTTCCTCTGACCAAAAAAACTCCTAAGGAGCCATATTCTCCTTCTTAATGAGTAGTTGACCTAGAAATTTGCCAGTCAATGTGCGCTCCTCATCAGACTGGGAGGTAGTGACTAACCGGATGCCACATTTTTGGGGTGTAGCTGTGGTAGCACGTGCAGCTCGTGATGGAGTGGCACTGCCTGGGGGCACGTACTCGGGGTCACGCTCATCATAAGAGCCATGACCAGGCGAGCAGACTGGGCGACAGACTTTGATAGCGCACGTGCGTAACTCGATCTTGTTTTGGTGCCATAATAGATAGTACCTGTAAAGAATCAATATTAGTACGAGAGCAAACAAGACGAGCTAAAATGAAACAAATAAATAAAATAGGTAAGCTGTAATGAACTTTTCTACAGTAAAGTAAACATGACGGACCAGGTAACGGTTCGTTGTGATTACGAAGGACCGTCATGGGACGTCATGTCTTACTTCAACTATGTTGATGTGGAGACCCCTGAAGAAAGTCTCTAACAAGATGAAGAATAAGTAGGTTAAACCGTCGTGACAATGATGGTCTGTCTAGAGACCCTTAGGAGAGGGGGGTCTATGACCGTCACGACGGTTGTGCAGGACGGACCGTCGAGGGTGTGATGTGACGGTCTATCGTAGATGTCCATCAGAGGACACTTAGAAAAAAATATGGAGAACCTCAGGAGATGGGTCTCTGACCTTCATGACGGTTGTGGCAGGACAGACCGTCGAGGTATGACGGTCCGTCGTAGATGTCCGTAAAGTAGACACTTAGAAAAAGTGGGAGACCCTTAGGAATAGGGTCTCTGACAACCAGAACGGTTGTGCAGGATGGACCGTCGAGGGTATGACGGTCCGTCGTAGATGTCTGTAAGAGGACACTTAGAAAATGTGGGAGACCCTTATTTATAGGGTCTCTGACAACCAGAACGTTTGTGCAGGCAGATCGTGGTGGTGTGGTAACGACGGTCTGTCGCAGGTGTTCGTTGGTGGACACTTGGAAAATATTTGATAGTGAGGTGTTGGCGGTGTTCGAATGGACCTTCTGACGGTCCGTCGTGGGTACGACGGTCCATCATTGGGGTCTCGTTCTGTCATGCAATGATAGAACTTGGGAGTCCACAATCATCCCTTATGACTCAAATGGAATCTTTACTTTAACCTACATGTGTCTAACCCAAATACCTAACAAACTATTAATGCTCACCTATTTCAATAGTTTTACAATGCAATTTACGGATTTTAACCTAGGTCAGACAAATTGATCAAAGCATGAAGACCCACCCCAAAAAGAAATAGGCTAATACGAATTAAAAAAAAAAACAAAAATGCAATGGAAATAGGTAGAAATCAGAGATACATACATGAGAATTTGAGAAAAACAAGCGAGGAAGGTACTTGGTGATCAATAACAGAATCATAGCAGCAGACTCCGACTAGTAGAAAGGAGATATCCGGAATTAGGGAATTTGGGGATACTATCGGTTGATAGAGAAGGGGGTTATAAAGTTGGAAGTTGGAAGTTGAAAAGTAAGGGAAAATGGGAGAAAGAGGGAAGGAAATGGGTGAAATGAACGGGTGAGGTTTTTAAAGGTTGCCAATTTTTTAAATTATCCCAACCAAATCGGGTCGGGTACGCTCATTAATGACGCAATGAGTCCCCGACAACGGTCCGTTATTTGTTCCGTCACGTGTGACCTTGTTTTGAAAATAATTGACAGAAGTACCTGGCACGGCAGACTCATGATACAGTTCATCGTGTGCGTGACGGTCCGTTGATGTGTCCGTCAGTGACTGTTGGAGAGTGATTTTCTGCTGAATTTCCTAGTGATGTGCCTGCAACTTTAAAAACCCATTAGTAGAAAATGCTACCATTACTAGAAAGACAAACTATAAGTTTTGGGTTGCCTCCAACCAGCACCTTATTTAACGTGGCGGCACGACCGCGGACACTTGATTACTAAGACTTCATCAAGATGATATGCCTCAATCACTTCATTCGCCGATTCAGCATACCCAAAATAGATTTTTATGCGTTTTCCATTCACCTTCAACCGCACACCCTCCTTAGTTTCCAACTAAACTTCTCCATGAGGGAATAGTTGGGTAACCAAGTAAGGACCATTCCATTTGGACTTCAGGTTGCCCGGAAACAAGCGCAACCTAAAATTGAATAAAAGCACAAAATGCCCAACCATAAACTCTTGTTTTGCAATTTATTGGTCATGGTCCTTCTTCATCTTTTCTTTATAGAGGGCTGAGCTTTCATATGATTTCAGGCGAAATTCATCGAGTTCATTCAACCCAGTTAACCGTTGTTTTGCAGCTTCGTTCCAATCCATTTTCAACTTCTTTATAGCCCACATGTCTTTATGCTCTAATTCAACCAGAAGATGAAAAGCTTTCCCATATACAAGTTGGTATGAGGACATACCTATGGGAGTCTTTACGCTGTCCGATAGGCCCAAAGATCATTATCAAGCCTCCTTGACCAATCCATTCTACTAGCGTTCACTATTTTTGACAATATCTGTTTGATCTCCCTATTTGACACTTAAACTCGCCCACTAGTTTGAGGGTGGTAAGGAGTGGCCACATTATGGAGAACCCCACATTTCTCCAATATTCCCTTGAACAATCTGTTGCAAAGTGGGAGCCCCCTCACTAATAATTGCCATTGGGGTTCCAAAACGAGAGAATATACTTTTTTATGAACGCAGAGTGACACTTTTCCCTTAATTGTTTGCGAGGGAGATAGCTTCCACCCATGTAGATACACTAATCAACCTCTACTAAAATATGCTTCATTCCATGAGAACTCACAAAAGTCCCATAAAGCCAATACCCTAAATATCAAATAACTCAATCACAAGAATGGGTTTAGAGGGAGCTCTTGCTTTATTGAAATGCCGCTATATTTTGGCATCTATCACATGCTTTAGAAAACTCATGAGCATCTTGATGAAGGGTTGGCCAATAGTAAACCACATTGTGATATCTTATAAGCGGTTCAGATACCACTATGATGTCCACCAACGGGTGAGGAATGGCATGCCTCCAACTCAACATCTCACATTCTGGTACACAACGCCGAATAAGCCCGTCTGCACAACTTCTATATAAATATGGTTCATACCAAAAGAACTTCTTCACATCGTACATGAATTCTTTCTTGATGAAAGGACAAGTCCAATGGAATAATATCATTAGCCAGATAGTTCGCGAAAACTGCGAACCATGGAATCAAGTCTTGTGAGGCAGCCAATACATGCTCATTGGGGAAAGTATCATCAATATCAGTTTATCCCCTAACTCTCTCATAGCTTCATCTTCTAGTTGGGACAAGTGATCGACAACTTGATTTAATTCCCTTATTAATCCCTCACTTCGAAGTCAAATTCTTGTAGCAGTAATACGCAACGAATCAACCTCGGTTTCGCATCCTGCTTTGCCATCAAATATCTCAATGCTGAATGGTCCGTATGAACTATAACTCTAGTACCTAGCAAATAGGAGCAAATTTTTCAAAAGCAAAGACTACTGCAAGGAGTTCTTGCTCAGTCACTGTGTAATTTCTTCATAGCTTCATTTAGGGTTTTACTAGCATAGTAAATGGGGTGAAGGATTTTGTTCTTTCTTTGTCCCAATACTACACCAAGAGCAACCCCACTAGCTTCTCACATCACACCTCAAATGGACTGTTCCAATCTGTAGAAATAATGATAGATGCAGACACCAATTTTTCTTTAGCTCGCGGAATGCTTTAGACAAATTCATCAAAATAAAATTTACAATCTTTCTCCATTAGTTTGCACAACGGATGTGCAATTTTTTAGAAATCTTTGATGAATCTCTGGTAAAAACCTGCATGCCAAAGAAAAGCTTCTCATACCTTTTACAGAGATAGGTGGCGGAAGTCTCTCTATTACCTCGACTTAGCTCGATCAACGTCTATGCCCTTTTAAAATGCGATGACCAAAACAATACCTTCTTTCACCATGAAGTGGCATTTACCCTAATTTAGTAAATTGCAGTCTTCAACTCTCTTAAGGACCTCAGATAAATTGTTCGAACACCGCTCGAATGAATCACCACCACAAAAAGTTATCCATAAAAACTTCTATAGTATCTTCAACCATGTCGGAGAATATTGACATCATACATCTCTGAAATGTGGCGGGTGCATTGTACAGGCCAAACATAATTTTTTTGAACGCAAAAGTCCTATATGGACAAGTAAAAAGGTTTTCTCTTGATATCTGGTGCAATAGAAATCTGATTATACCCCGAATATCCATCAAGAAAAAAGTACCACTCTTTTTGACAAGTCTATCCAACATCTGATCCATGAAGGGCATAGGAAAATGGTCTATTTTTCATCCATGCATTTAATTTGCGGTAATCCATACACATCCTCCATCAGTAACCGGTCTCATTGGAACAAGTTCATTTTTTCTCATTCGGGACCACAATCATTCCCCCTTTCTTAGGTACACAATGAACAGGGCATGCCCAACTACTATCGGCGATCGGATAGATTACTCCGGCATCCAACAACTTAATAATTTCCTTCTTCACGACCTCTGCATAGGTGGATTTAAGCATCTCTGGTGCTTAATACTTTGCTTATGATCAGTTATGAGTTGGATTTTATGAGAACAAATACTAGGAGGGATTCCAATAATGTCCGCATAGTCCACCCAATAGCTCTTTGAACCTTTTAGCAGTTTCACTAAACTCTCAACTTGTGTTCATTTAGGTCTGATATAAATTACCGAGAAAGTGTCACATTTCCTAATAATTCATACTTGAGATGAGGTGGGAGAGCTTTTATTTCTAAGTTTTGAGCCTCCTCTATAAGTGGTTTCGCGGGTGGAGACTCACGATTCTTCATGTCGAACTTATATTTCTTTGGTTTAAACCGAATATCACCTCGATCAAGATCAGAGACTAATAAATCATACTCTTCAATGCAGTCGTTATTAAAATTCATTATCACAGCCACTAATGCTTCTACACCTAGACGTTCTTCTGTTTGTGTCTCAGATGACTCACCAATGTTGTAGGATATAGCAGATACCGATTGGAGCTCACCACTCTGCCTCATGGACCTACAAATGTTAAAGGTCACTTTCTAATTGTTCAACCGAAATTTCATCTGCCCCTTTTTCACATCTACTAAGGCTCTTCCCGTAGCAAGGAATTGCCTCCCAAGAATAATGGCCTCTTCAAAATCGACTTCACAATCAAGAATAACAAAATGTGCCGGAAATATGAAGGACTCCACTTTACTAGCACATCGTGGAGTATCCCTATAGGCCTTTTTACTGTTCGGTCGTCCATCAATAGCCGCATCACATTGGCTTTGGATCACCCAACCCAACTTCTTTTAAATCGAGAGGGCATGATATTTATGCTGCCCTAGATCACATAATGCTTTCGCAAAATATTATTGCCTGATTGTACAAGGAATAGTGAACGCACCAGGATCATCTTTCTTTTGTACCAGAGATCTTGTAGCAACCACTATAATGTTGCATTCTATCATCATCCTCAAAAGTGACCGATCTTTTCTTTGTAACCAGATCTTTCATAAACTTGGCATAACCGAGCATTTGTTCTAAAGCTTCTACAAAAGGGACATTGATAGAAAGCTGCTTCATATGTTATAAACGCCAATATTTACAATCCTCGGTCTTTTTCATGAATATTGTGAGGAAATGGGGGGTGGTGGTCTAGGCATGAGTTACCTTTTATGCACTTCAGCATCTTTTTCCAGTGCAACTTCTACTTCACCATTAACCTCTACCACTTATCAGTATGTTTGTCACTTTTTCTCATAAGACGGGCATAGGTGGGTCAATGGTTTTTTTACCACCGGGAGTAGTGCTTTCCATACATGTCCATCATTTTTCGAATTTTGGACTGTGTTTCTAGGAAGAGTGCCCGTTTTGCGTTGTGTTCACAGTCGCAGATAATTGGGCAAATTGTAACTCAAGCTGCTTAATCGATATTGCATGTGTATCGACGTTCTACCCAATACCTGCTAAATCATTTCTCAACTCTTTAGTGTGGCTCCATCACTAGCATCCAACCTCTCTATCATTTTTTATGCAACATATCCTCAACTTGCGCCATATTACCTCCACCGTCCCTAGGATTAACTTCACAATTTTGAGGAGAACATAGGGACAATCCTATAATTTATATTACCATAGTTACCCCTGTTGAAGTTGTGTGTGGTTTAAATTTTCATTCTCAAACATATGACCCTCACGTTTATAGTTACCATAGATCCAACCTTTTCCCTTGACTGTGGCGCCAATTCTCCTGATTAGAGCCTTGGGCAAATAGTCGGAACCCCCCCCGTCTGCCTCATTTACTGCTAGAAATCCTCCTCATAATAAATTCATTATTTGGTGATGGTTGTTTAGACAAGTAGTTGATTGAATTTTATCTTTTCTACACCCTTAGTGACATGTTTTAATACCCACCCAAACTTAGTTCTAATCTGAGCCATCTCTTCACAAATCTCATCTGTGGCTGGGTTATGAGTGGATTGTACTGCGAATGTTTTCTCCCAATATCTGACTTCCTAGTACTCCAAGCTTTATTGTCCGTGAGATTTTCTCTAACTTTTCGGCAATCTCAACATAAGGGACACTCCCCATAGGAACCACCCGCTATAGTATCCACACCGCTTTATTATTATCATCCTGTCCTGATAGAAGTATTCCTTCAGTGACTCATCATATATATGGGTATTGGAGCTTCTAAAAAATGAGGTGAATCTATCCCAAGAACTACTCACTGATTCTCCTTGTAGTGCCACAAAGTTGTTCACTCTGTCTTTGTGGTTTAGTTTCTTGGAGACCGAGTAGTAGTAGCGTGCTAAAAAAATGTCCCTTAGTTGGTTCCAAGTGAAATTGAGTTATAAGGAGCTCAGTGAACCAAATAGCAGCCTCTCCCGTCTGTGTGAGAGAGGAAACCTCTTAGCCCTATTACATCCAAGTCCAAGTCAAGCCTCCCTACACATATTTTACACACTGACCTTACTTAGCTATATGGCATGTGGTTCCTCAAAAGGTAGCCCTGAAAACAAACCTCTGGCAGTGAGAATTTGCATCAGGCTGCTAGTTACCACAAAGATGTGGCCAGGTGGTAGAGGGGACAAGACAAGTGGCCATCACAGTCTGCTATTTGTCATAGCCTCTGTAGTATTCGTGGGGACGTGGAGCAGAATTTTGTCCCTTCTGTTGATTTTGACCCTGATCATCAGGTAATAACAGACCATGAACATCAACTGGAGCTGGAATGTTCTGGTTTGGATCATCATCATTAATACCCAAGTTCGATTCATGGGGTTAGTGTACTCTATTTGTGATCGTAGAGAAACAAGGGTTCTCTCCCCCTGTGTATTTGCATACAAGGAAGATAGTTTCAGCATGAATAAAAAACAATAATAAAGTAAAATTAATAAAATATCGACTAAAACTTTAGTATAAGTTTTAAGTTAATCTACAAATCTACTTTCCCCGGCAGCGGCGCCCAAATTTGATTCGCTAAAACTTACTTTCCAATAAGAAGTAAAGCGGTCGTATCAAGTAAAAGAACCCAACTAATGAGGGTTAGGATCGTTCCCACCTACGGACCGTCACTGGCACGACGGACCGTCACAATCTCCATAGGTTGTAAAGTTTTTGCATTTCTTTCTCAAAAACTTCCGCTTTAATCTTTAGACATATTTCCTGCAAAAACAAAAAAAAAGAGAAACTTACATAAAAATTAATATAAAAGGCTTTTTGGACAACCATAAACATAAGGAAAAAAAAAAAACATTAAAAATACCGTGAAACACTGTATATTACCACTGCTACGTGGGGCTTTCTTGAAACATATTTGTCTCGAGATTTTCAGAAAC
>JAKWJD010000295.1:0-32789 GCA_027705065.1 Solanum peruvianum | reverse complement strand
TAAAAAATAAGCATAGTAAAAAACTAACTTGTATAGTTATCCCTAAAAGAAATTAAATAATTAAAATGAAAACAAATCTTTATCATCTTTGAAACATGTTGATAGAAAAAGTGTCAAAGAATAAAAATAAAAATTGACACCAAATAGAATAAGAGTGTGTTTGGTATGAGAAAAAAATTATTTTCCTAATTAATAAAGGTAAAGGGTTTGATATATCCCTCAATTTTGTCATTTAGAGCTGATGTACCATTGTTATGAAAGTGACTCATATATATCCCAACTTATAAATAAATGACTCACATATACTTTTTTTCTCTAACGAAAATGGAAAAAAAATTAATCTAATTTTTTTATTATTTTTTAATAAAAACATAATCCCATATGAGTAAATTTAATCCTCGTCAAATATAATTTTTTGACTTTTTTTTTTGTTTTAACGACTAATTTAGAATTATTATTTTGATCATCAAATTTATTTATGTTTCACTAATATTCTTGTAAAACTTATTGTAGATGATTAAATTTTTTTCTTCGAATACAACAATCAAATTACAATATTGACAAAAATAATAGTTAAATTTTTTTTCTTTAAAAATAAGGAATGAAAGAAAAAAAATAAGAATAAGAAACTCAAATAATTATAATAAAAGAAGTCAAAAATAATTAATGTACGAAAAAATTAAAATATACCTTGAACTTTAATAGAAAGAATCGTATATACACCTAAATAATTTTTAAAAAAAATTAAAAGTAATATCTATATAAACTTAAAATTAATTTTTTTAACTTCTATTAAATGGAGGGTATATGTGAGCAGTTTGTATAACGGTAAGAGCATATATGAACTACTTTAATAACGAGAGTTATATCAGCTCCAAAAGACAAAGTTGAGGGGTATATCAGACCCTTTTCCAATTAATAAATGTCTTTCTTACTTATTTTGGATATCTACTCTCTTCGTTCAGCAATACTTACCCACTATACTAAAATGTTCACAATATTTGTTCACTTTATAAAATTAATGAACAATTGTAGACTTAATTCCTAATTTATCCTTACCATTAATCATAACCATTCTCTTATTACATTTTTCAGGACGTTGTATTTATCATATTCAAAGTGTTGAAATGGTAAATTATTCTCCTATTTATAATTTCTGTGTTAAATCAATGATAAACAATTTATTATTGGACAAACATATTAAGTATTTTTTCTAAATTTTCTCAATGGATATTTTGGATTCGTCACTTATTATTATTAAATATCACTTTTTAAAATATTTAAATTTCTTTTTTTCTAAATTTTTTCATTTTTTTTTTTTATGTAATTCCAAGCACACCACAAGTCCAAAATAAGAAAAGAAGACAAAAAAAGAAATATTGTATTCCTTCTTCCCCAAATAGAAAAGTTAAAACCCCCATATCTCTTCATCTTCTTCTTCTTCTTCTCCCCTGTTTTTCTCTCTCTTCATTTTTCAAATCAAACGAATAGTTTGATCTTCAAACCCCATCAATAATTTTCCTTATACACCCACAAATACATCAAAAACATAGTATTCAACAAATAAAAATTCTTCCTTTTTTGGTTATTGAATCAAGAATTGATTTTTGTGTGTCTCTGTGTGTGTATGAATGGAGTCAGATAGCATTGAATGCATACCATCTTTAGATGGTATTGATGTGAATGAGATTGTATATTCTCAGTTGTTTTCTTCTTCAAAGACACCCCACAACAACAATAACAAAAACAATAACAGTATCCGTCCAGCAACGAGTGTCCATGAGCTTCTTGAATGCCCTGTTTGTACTAATTCAATGTATCCTCCAATCCATCAGGTTTGTTTTCTCTTTACCATTTATGTTTCTCATTTTGCAGTTACTTGATTTGGAGTTGTGTGTGGTGTGCTCAGCTTCCTTCAAAGAGGTAGCTTTTTTGGGGTTAAGTTAGGTCCAGGCTTCGAGTGAATCAAGGAGGTGACTTTTTGAGGTTGAGTTAACCCGAGGTGCTTATGTCTTTATATTGTGAGAAACCGTTTAGATTAGTGATTAATGACTCATTAAGCTATTCATTTTCCCTCTTTTCAGGGGTAGGGGGGAATGTTTGGTAGGTGTGGTATCAATTTAGGGAAAGTGATGAATATGGTTTTTTTCGATTTCAGTTTACTGAAGCTTTATCCTTTACATGTTCCATGAATTTGTTTGCTGTAGATATCTTGATCAATTGAGTGGATTAGCTTGAAATTTCATTTGGTAAATGGGTCGCTTACGCTCTATTAGATTTGATTAGAGAGGTATCACGCTCTATGCTTTACTTTTCGCTTTAATGGTCCTGTCCTGCCTAGTTGGATTGCACCTCAACTATTCAGTCGAGCTACGTACTGTAGCCCACAAGCACAGTTGCTGTGTAAGTTTGCTCACTGAGGCTGGAGCAGATGTGCTCATATGCTATAGAGGGAATTTGAAACTATGATCCCGAGATATTTTTCCTATTCTTAACCACTTAGCTATCTCCTTGAAGGAAGGGTGAAAAAGCCATCACCTTTGGGAACTTACTTAAGTGGGAGAATTAAATGAGTTAAATCTTGTTTTTGGGATCTATAGTAGCTTCTGAAACTTATTTTCTTTCTTTACGTTTCCCATGTTGCTCTCTTTTTTGAATACTCTAAACACTTGTGTAACTGTGCTGTTTTTTCCGAGTTCTTACTATGTCTGATCGACTTCTAATGGCAAATGGTAACTCTTGTATTCTGAAATAGCATAGATAGTAGCAGTCTTTGAGTTTTAGGTTTATGATGTTTGGGTTCTGAAGTCATTAGTTTCGTTCATGAGGAAGTTATGCTATGGAATACCAATTTTGTCCTATGTATAAATGTTAATTTGTAGAAAATTATAGGTTGAAGCAGTGAGGAGGTAAATTAATATTCAGAACTGTGAAAGTGGTCACAGTTATATTGGTTCCCTTGTTTTGTAATGTTGGTTTCAGTGTAAGCATACTGATCCCAATGCACCGCATTCTGAAGCATAGTAAACCTTTACTAGTGTCTGTTAATCAGGGGTGGAGCCACGTGGGTGCAAGGGTGTTCATCCTAGTCAATTACATTGTATATCCAAGGTTAAAAAATGTGTTTACTTCTTTATATTTTGAACCCCCTTAGCGAAAACTTTGGCTCCGACACTGCTATGAATATACCGAAGCAGTATGGTGTTATGGCTACTTTATTCGAGGAAGTTTATGATAAAACTGAAGCCATTTTTTCATTTGGCAAATTGTCGCTATCTCTCCTCGACTTACTGAATGTTATGCCTCTTGTCTAGTATAAAGATATTAAAGAAATGCTTCTTATTTTCGATTCAATTACAGAGACCCTATTTGTTGCTAACCGAAACTTTTGATATATTGCTATAGTTGCCCTTACTCTATACTTGGTCACTGCAAATTTGGTGAAGTACATTATACTTGCCCTTAATTCGGTATCATTTTTATGATACTTTGAAATACTTATAAATAATATACAAGTAATTTCTCTTATTGATAGTAGATGTAACAGAGTTAAGAAGCTAGAAATTAGAACTTTCTGTTTCTAACCAACCGAGCAAAAAACCAAACCAGAAACTGAAAAGCAAGAAACAGATGACACCCGCTATAAGAAGCTGAGCCAAGTTCCTCTACCTCTAGTTGAATGTATTAAACTATTCTGATGTTTGACTCTTCAATTAATTTCAAAGTTGTCGATAAACATTTAACCTTATTAATAGGCTAGTTGTTAGCCATCAGTCGAAGTGTAAATTCATAGTATTATCCTCGAAAGTCTAAGAAAGATCCATAAAGATGTCTAATAGCTTCTCTAACGAGATCTGCATTTTTATTACATAGTGTCCTTGAATCATGAACTCTTAGTTATGTGATCAAATGCCAAAATTTTCAATCAACTCCTTTGTCTTCTTCATTAAGTCTATATGATTCTGTGTGTTTCTTCTGTCTTTGTTTTGTTTTGCTACCAGACCAACTGCATGAGTTTTTGGGTTGCAGGCGCTCTGCTATTCTACAATGCAAGTACACATGTTTAATGTACTATGTTCTTTGTTTGTGACTGGCTCAAATAGACACAGTGATAAAACTCAATGAATGCTAATAGTTAAAAGAATAGATCTCTATATAGAAGAACACTTATCATTAGTTCATGTTAGCTGTGGTGGTTGATGGTGTTTAGGGCCTAAAGGATGTATCGAATGATTGTTTCTGTAATAACATTGTCATTCGTCTTGATTGAACTCTGTATCTTTCTGGTTTTATACCAGTCTTTTTGGTTTAATGGATTAAAGCTGGGCCTTTTATTTACAATATGGTCATGTATTTTTATCTAAAGCAAATCAAAGAAATAAAAGGTAGGGAAAGTTGCTTTCAATACGAGGTGGTTAAGATGAGGTAAAATAGAAGTAAGATCTCACATTCTTGTTGTGTGATTGAAAGTTGCGGAGGACAGAAGTGAAAGAGTAAGAAATGAATCCTGTGATCCTTTTCTACTTTTTCTTCCTTTGCTGATAATAGCCGATTGGAAATATGATATGAGAATAAAGATCACAATACTTCATGATACCAGGATTAAGTAGCTTTTTAAACTGAATACTAGTGCATGCTGCATTTACATAACTACCATTCACAAAATACAGATACTTAATTAGGTCAGCCAACGTGAATTTAATTATCCATAACTGGAAACTCTGAATTTTTAGCAATGCTCTCTTGACTCGTTTTTGTTCCAACATTATTGAAACACTTTGTTGAAATAATCTCCAATATTATTTTAAATATACCAAATCTAATTCATTTCGGAATGCTACTTATGTGCCATTTTCCCCATGTTATTGCTACAGTGTCATAATGGGCACACCATCTGCTCAACATGTAAAGAAAGGGTGCACAATCGATGTCCGACGTGTAGACAGGAGCTTGGTGATATTAGATGCTTAGCACTGGAAAAGGTGGCTGAATCGCTTGAGCTTCCTTGCAAATATGGTTCTCTTGGCTGTCCTGAGATATTTCCTTATTACAGTAAGCTGAAACATGAGGCAATGTGTAATTTTAGACCTTACAACTGCCCGTATGCTGGCTCAGAGTGCTCAGTTGTTGGTGATATTCCTTACTTGATTGCTCATTTGCGAGATGATCACAAGGTAGACATGCATTCAGGTTGCACTTTTAATCATCGGTATGTCAAATCAAATCCTAGACAAGTGGAAAATGCAACGTGGATGTTAACGGTAAGTTGGATACAGTTGTTATATTTTTAAATAAAAAGAAACTTCGTGTTGTCTATTAACATGTCCTTCATAAACAGTGCATCTGATGTTTGATTAAGGCTCAAAATTTGGAAGATTTTGGATACTGATAATAAGCATTTACCATTTTGCTGTGTAATTAATGGCTCTCTTTGATTCAACAGAAGTTGTTTCCATGATAAAACCATTTTTTGATGTTGTAACTTGCTCTAACCAACATATAAAACACTATTTTCCATATTTGCTACTTGAAATCATCATCAAATAGTATTAGTATATGGAGGTCGAGGATAGACAATACTGCATTTCTGTTTCAAACCTGCTTTGATATGTTTTACTTGAGGCGAATGTCTTATCAGAAACAACCACTCTACCTCACAAGATAGTGGTAAGGTCCGCGTACACACCACCCTCCTCAGACCCTATTGTGGGATTAGAGTAGGTATGTTATTGTAGTTGTAATCATTATGAAACACCACCCATGTACTTTCTCCGTTATTATTAGATCTCGTTGACTATATATCCAGCCAAACATTACATTAACTTATACAACAACTATGCCTTAGTCCCAAACAAGTTGGGTTGGCTATGCGTCCTCATTTTTCCATTTAAGCTCATATCATATTATCATCATACTAAATAAATTAGAAGGGACAAATAAGTTAAACATTTAGGTAAATAAGATAATAGTAACAATATTAGAAGTTCTCTAGCAAGTCTAAAACCTATCCTCAACTCGTAGCTATCAACATATCACCTATGTGTCTTCTTCTTCCAGTGTGTCCTATCTTTAGTTGAGTCTGCAACTCTGCATTGATTACTTCAAGTCCTCAACTATACGTATATATAAACGAATAATATCCAGCCAAACATCAGTTTCCCTGTAATTTATAAAGGACATTACTAAATGGAACCTTAGGTTTTACATCTTAACAATAGTTAAGATGATTTATGAAATGGGCTTGCCAGTTTGGAAGTAGATCATCGCTGGTACGACACCTTTGTTTAAGAGTATTTGGTTACTTACTCATGTTTTCTTCTAGTTTTTATCCTCTGAGAATTGTTTCTGATAAAGTCATAGTACTCTAAAATATGATGGCGTAAAGCTGTGTCATTTTCATGCGTATACCTCTTTTTTCAGGTTTTTAATTGTTTCGGTCAGTCTTTCTGTCTCCATTTTGAAGCCTTTCAGCTTGGCGTGGCTCCTGTATACATGGCATTTCTTCGGTTTATGGGAGATGAGACAGATGCTCGAAACTACAGCTACAGCCTTGAAGTCGGGGGCAATGGAAGGAAGCTTATCTGGGAGGGTACCCCTCGGAGCATAAGAGATAGTCATAGGAAAGTTAGGGATAGCCATGACGGGCTTATTATACAACGTAACATGGCACTTTTCTTCTCTGGAGGCGACAGAAAAGAGCTTAAGCTACGTGTTACTGGAAAAATATGGAAGGAAAAACGAAATCCAGATGGAGGAGCATGTATACCAAACCTATGTAGTTAATACTCGTTGTACCTCACGACTCGTGGATTCCATTTTTCTTCTCGGGTTACTGGATACTGTTGTTAGCGTTTAGCATCGTCTTGATGTTGAAGATTCTTCTGTAAAACTATGGAAGTTGTGTTTATTTATCAAGTGGTAATAAGCTTTTTTGTTCTTGTGTTTGAAATTATTATCCCAGTAAACATCTTTCTGGTCATGTGTGCTGCTGAGTTTCTGGCTTCAATTGGAGTCACAATTACAAAATTTTAACTCGACCCGACCGTTATGGTAGGCTTGTATGAGTCCACCACGAGTTAAGAGACCAGACCCCTTGACAAAGTTAGTAAATAGACGTGTTTAAAGTAAATGCTTAAAGTAAAAAACATAAATATTACGCGGAAACTTCCTTGCTCAAGGGATTAAATACAAACTCGAGTATTTATAAAGGATTAAACTTTAAATTCTGCATACCTTGTAACTCTATTATTACAATATCTTTTTAATTATTAAATTTTAGCATTTAATTGTTTAAATGTTTCTTTTAACTATATATATCTATGTGTATGCTATATTTTCCACATATACAGGGGCGGACCCACCATGCGAAAGGGGTGTCAAGCATAAGAAATTACACAGTTAAATTTTGGTTCAATAAATATATATGTTTAGTCTAGTGGTTAAGGTGTTGCCAAACGTCTCAGACAGTTGTGCGTTCTAATCTTGCTAATCTCATAATTATATTTTTTTACTACAATCATCGACACTCCTTAATGACTATTACTTAATAAAGTAAAGAGGCTGTCAATAGTTGAATGACTAAAATGATAATTCACGTCAAGTTTATAGATATTTTCAATATTTATCTCAAACATAAAATGAAACCGGAAAAGTTAGTACCTTACGTAATAAAAACCAAAATCAAGAAGGAAAAATCACCCCACACGTCTATATAAGTTCGAATTAAGTAAACGAATGAGCCATTTGGCCCGTGCTGAATACGGGGCTTCTCCACTCCTATATATAAAGATGGGAAAATCACATAAATATGCTACATCAAAAAAATATTTATTATTTATGTCAATATAATTTTTCTAACTAAATGTAACAATTTTTTGGAATGAAACAAATTGTACAGGCGCTTTCCTCTTTCTCTGCATTTTTTCCGCTTACTTCTCTTCTTCTGTTTATTCTTTTTCTTTTTCGTCTCTTTCTCTGTCTCTTTATCTTTCTCCTTTTTGCTTCTTCTTTAAAATTTCATCCAAATATCAGTTTTTGAACATATTTTTTCATTTTTATCCCAAAATACGATAAAAATAGTAACATAATGATAAAAAAATTTGCCCAAAATTATGTTTTCAAGCAGAAATTTCAAATCTAAAAAATTAAAGCAACAAGAACTCATCAATGATGGTTATTATAAAACTTCTAATTTTAAATTTATTATTTGAATTTTACGAATTTGTGATTAATTTTGATAGATTGTTCACACCAAATAATTGAAAATGTGTTTGGAGTCTATATATCAATTTTAAGTGGGTTTGATTAAGTTTATAAGTGATTTTAGGAGAAATATTAGATTGAAGATCAAAAAAGGTTAATTTTATGGAACTATATCACAATTGTACTAAAGTTGTATTATATATGAATTAAAATCATAAACAATGTATTATACTCAAGAGTAATAAAAGTTTAATTCAGTTTATAAATTATTTTCATATCTTTCATTAATTAGTTTTCATTTATTCTTAATTTTATCTTCTAATTCAATTTTAATATTGTGTAATACATTTTTAATGCAAATTTTATTCATTTTGTAGTTTGTTATTTGTCATTGTTAGATTACTTATTTAATTTATTATTAATATAAGTTTAATTCACTCTATAGATCATTGTCTTGTCTTTCTTTAGTTACATTTTTCATTCATGCTTAATTCCCTCTTCTAATTCAATTTTAGTATTTGTATAATACACTTTTAATGCAAATTTCATTCATTCTGTAGTTTATTTGTTGATTTGTTACTATTGAATTACTTGCTTAATTCATTATTGATACAAGTTTAATTCACTCTATAGATCAATGTTTGGTCTTTCATTAATTACGTTTTTTATTCATGATTAATTTCTCTTCTTATTCAACTTCAATATTTGTTTATACACTTTGTATACAAGTTTAATTCATTTTACAGTATATTGGTTTATTTGTTACTATTAAATTATTTGTTTAATTAATTATTGATACAAATTTTATTCAATTTACTAATAATAAGATACTCTTTTGTTTGCCATATTTTGCATTCAATTTAGTTGCTTCTCTTTTTTTTGCGAGATTGAAAAAGAGCTCATAAAAAAGTGGGTAAAGAGAAGAAAGGAAGAAAGAGTGCGAGAGAGACAGAAAAAAAAAAGAGCAAAAAGGAGAAAAAAAGAGAGCAAGCGACAGAAAAAAAAAGAGCGAGAGAGACAATTTAATGAAATACACAATATTGACATATACTGCTATAGATGGTAATTATTAAAGAGCATATTTAAAATAAGTAATTATTTTTTAAAAGAAATCTACACAAGTAATTAATCCTATAAAGAACAGAACAATAATAATTTGTAGTCATATATTTATTTATTTATTATTTTAAACTAAACTTTATACTTCTTTTAATTTCACGTCCAATCAAAATAAAGAGAATACATAATAAGTTAGCTAAGATTCGTACTATTCTTCTTCTATATAACAAACCAAAAAAGTCACAAGACCTAAGTATAGTACACACATATTACTAAAAAATGGAGTCATCTATGGGTGAAGGATTAAGAAGCAGATCATCAGGTCTAAAAGCAATAGAAACAAAGATGAAAGGGGGAATCGAAGAGTACGATATGGTGACCGTGGAAGACGAGCCATTGAGTCCAATGGCTCGTCTTTTCCACGATAGGAGGTTCGATGTCCATGCTGTTGCGTTTATGGCTAGTAAAACTCGAATCTCACCACACCCCGTGAAGGAAAAGTTGGTGCATACTTTGCTTAAGCATCCTCGTTTCACTAGCTTGATGGTATGTTCCTTTTTTCTTTTTCATATTTCGTTTAAGAGTCAGAGTTTTCGTTAAAATATAAAAAATGTACTTTGAGAGCATGTCACTAAAGAAGGATCTAGGAGCTTAATATTATACTAGTGAACTATATATCTAGGTGAAAAAAAATTATAAATGACTAAAATTTTAGTGACTACCACGTAGATTATCGTGTCAAAATTATTGGTTCAATTGAATCGATTGCTTGACATTTTTTTCTATTTATTAGTTACTCTGCTATATTTGCCTTGCTAAGTTTTGTTGTCCTTTCAATTAAACGAAGAAGAAATGGCTCTAATTTAGCTTATCCTCCTTTACCCATCCATAGGCGGAATCAGAAATTTAGCGAAGAGTGTGCATTTTTTTCTTATCGTTGTGTTAAAAGCAAGCAAAATTAAATAGACATTCATAATAAATTAATTTTAAAATGTCACTTTTATCCTTAATAAAATGAATTATGACACATTTCAAAAGTTCTTCTCTTTTTGAAACTCTATGTCAAGTCAAACTATGTCAGATAAATTGGGACGAAAGAAATAATAAGCTCTGTACACCACATAATTTTCTAATCAAAATATGTGTACCTGACCACTCTTAGCCTAAGGTGACTCATTTGTGGCTGAGCCACCTTACAATAACCCTCTTCAATGGAAAATTATATAATTTATACATGGTTATAATATTTTTTTTAGGTATATAGAGTAGACGTCGAATCCCCCTCAACTATTTTGTGTGTCTATTTTTTAGATTTTGAACTCTCTTATTAAAAATTCTGTCTCCGCCACTGATATGATCCCATTATATTCTTAGAAATTAAGTTTTACTATCATCGGCCAATTATTAATTCCATTGCTGATCCTCCCATATTAGTTTTTTTTTTTTTTTAAAAAAGCTAATATAACACTATTTATTTTTAAAATCAATCATTACAAATCTCAATATATGAGAACATTACTAGGATCAAATCTTAAGTTACTAATCTTAAAGAGGGATGACGCACTTTACCTAGTGTTGTTATAGGTTGAAAGTCAAGGTATATGGGAAAGGCATAATGTATCAATATGCTATTTAATTTGCTTTTGATATTTATGTCCTTTAATTTTAAATGTGCATAAATAGATAATAAAATGAAACAAGTAGACACATGCGTCTTATATAACATGTGTTAGGTTGTGAAACCTGATTAATATTTGATGTACTGTCATATATTAATGTTCACGCGGTGGAAGTTTAAATATATTAATATTTATTCTCCATTTATTCTCTGTAACAAAAAATACTCTTAATAATTAATATATATACCCCACCGCCGTGGAAATTTATTCACGGGGTGTTACCACGAAATATTGGTTTCTCTCTTTTTCTCTCTAGATCTCTCATCTCTTTCTCTCGAAAGTTCTTGTGTTCTTCATTCATCAAGTGTGTGTGTGGATTCGATCCTAACATCATGATACACGTAGAACACCATGTAGGACATAAAATTGTTATATAAAATGAATATATCAATTTATTCAATTTTATACAAATTCCAATGCCTACTTATACTCGTTAAAAATAAAAAGTCATAATTGTTAGCGGAAACCATAAAAAAGAGTCCCATACGGTAGTTGGTTAGTAGATGAAGAGGAAGATGCATGATACCGTGTGATGTGCCTAGTAATAAGCATCTCTTATGGGTGCACGCAATGTGTTTCTCCATAACATAATGAAATTTGTGACTTCAATATTCAATATTCCAACTACTTATTTGTATTTGTGTTTAATTTGACACATTCTTATATCAAATAATAAAGAAGTATTTTTATTAATTACTCTTTTAGTAAAATAGGCATAAAATAGTAAATTATCTCTTAATATTTTAAGCTGAACAAGTAAAGTTGTATCACTAGTTTTATAGATTGGACAAGTAAAGAATATGGAAACATACTTGTTTAATTAGTATTTTGCACTTCTTTTATAACAATAGTAATTAAGTATTTATTTTATCAAATTATCTTTATCTAGGGAGAGCGATTACACATGACTTGTAAAGTTGCTTTACCATGAGTAGAAGATCATATGCTCGAGATGTAAAATAGTCTCTTATAGAAATATATGATAAAATTATATACAATAGACTCTTATGATCTGATCCTTTTTCAAAATTCACGTATAACAAAAGTTTAGTACATCAGGTTGCCTTTTTTTTTCCTGTTAAAATAAAATTTTAAAAACTTGAATTTGATTAGTAGCACTCCAATTTTTTTGGAAAATAAATATTTGATAATAATAATAGAAAAAGTTAAAATTCTGTCAAAATAGACTAAGAAAGACAATCTATTTTTTAGTATATTGAACAAACAAAAAGAAAGAAAGGAAGAATACATTACACTAGTCTTGTAAAAAGATACTTACGTTATTAAATGTAGTTACTAGGTATAGCCAAATTTATATGTAATTATATTTTATTATAATCAAATAATAATCTCATTTTTTTTTTAAAAAAGCGAGAGTATTTTTTCTTATTTTTTTTTATGAAAAGGAAACTAGATCTCTCTAGACCCAAAAAGGTTAAAATTGAGCAAAAGATTTCAATTGAAGTACATAAATATCAAAGAAGTGATATCGCTTTAATCCTATGTGACAAAATATATGTACTAACAAATTTAATGTACACATGCACAGGTTGTGGATGAAGAAAATTTAATAGACATGAAATGGGTCCAAACAAAGATTGACTTGGACCAACATATTATAATTGTTGAAGTAGATGAAACTCAGCTGGAATCACCCGATAAGTTCGTGGAGGATTATATTTACAACCTAAGCAAAACAAGCCTCGATAGATCAAAGCCACTTTGGGACCTTCACATTATCAATGTCAAAACTCGTCAAGCAGAGTCCGTGGTTGTGTTTAGGGTTCACCATTCTCTTGGCGATGGCACCTCCCTTATTTCTCTTCTACTCGCGTGCACTCGCCAAACTGCTGATAATCTCAAACTTCCTACCATTCCCACCAAAAAAAGGAGGCCTACTCCTTCAGGTAAATCTAGTCAAATGATAAGTCAAAACTTAAATCGCGCAATTTACTTTTATTAGAATAAGTTGGGTTAAATGACCAGTCATAACTTAAGTCGCGCAATTTACTTTTATTAGAATAAGTTGAGTTAAATGATCAGTCATAACTTAAGTCGCGCAATTTACTTTTATTAGAATAAGTTGGGTTAAATGATAAGTCATAACTTAAATCGCGCAATTACTTTTATTAGAATAAGTTGGGTTAAATGATAAGTCATAACTTAAATCGCGCAATTTACTTTTATTAGAATAAGTTGAGTTAAATGATCAGTCATAACTTAAGTCGCGCAATTTACATTTATTAGAATAAGTTGGGTTAAATGATAAGTCATAACTTAAATCGCGCAATTACTTTTATTAGAATAAGTTGGGTTAAATGATAAGTCATAACTTAAATCGCGCAATTTACTTTTATTAGAATAAGTTGGATTAAATGATCAGTCATAACTTAAGTCGCCCAACAAAAGGTGGCATACGGATATCAAATTTGGTCTAAAATTAGATTTTTTTTTTGGATCTAGGTGATTCATTGAATTATACCATTATGACACATTTTTGGCCCAATTATTTGATGGGTCATTTTGGGTACAACTCCATATTTATTAGATTTTGGTGCATCCAGATATATATATCTCGAAATGTATGAGGTTAAAATTAGGTGTAATTTGTTCTAAATATACTATATCCAAGTGGATTCCACATGTATTTTGGATACACAACAAATCTTGTTCACTTCCCTTTCATTTCGTTCCCCACTCTCCTATCCCAGATACATGCGAATCACCTTAATACATACAGATACATGTATCTAATGTGATTCATATGTATTTAGGATACATGACTATCTCGCTCGCCCCTTGGTAGCAAAAATACATGTATCTTCCTCAATAATGATAGAAAAGTCTTAAATAGTTGTGAGATACATAACATTTTGAAAGTATAGACAATATACTATACTATGTGTAATTATGTAGTCAAATTGAAGAAGCTACCACAAAATGAGTTAATTTCACCATCTCTAATTTTTACTTTGGTAGGTTATTCAACAAAGGAAGGGTTGTGGCGATTGTTGGGAAAAATTTGGCTTTTCATGGTAATGCTTGTGAATACTACAATAGATGTTTTCATGTTCATCATCACAATCATGTTCCTCAAGGACACAAAAACACCAATCAGCGCCCCGCCTGGTTACGAGTCTAACAAAGCTAGACGAATCGTGCATCGTATAATCAGTCTAGATGATTTGAAGTTTGTTAAAAATGCTATGAATGTTGTAAGTTACAATCAAGCTAAGCTCTCTTGGTTCATATTGTTGTGAAAATAAGCTAATATTGTTGTATATATTTTCTCCACAGACTATAAATGATGTTGCCCTAGGATTAACACAAGCTGGTTTATCTAAATATCTTAATAGAAGATATGGTAAGTTATTTTTAGTCCAACAGAGACGGATTCACAATTTAAATTTAACAGATTCGGCCTTTATTTTCTTCGTTGAACTTGGTACATGTTCACAATGATAGGTTTTAATTTTAATACATTAATTTTCACATTTATACCTCTAAATTATTTTATTTTTCCAAATATTCACAGCTATTGGTAGAAAAGACAAGGGAGCAACAGAGAGAAACAATAATCTTCCCAATGGCATTCGACTTCGATCATGTCTTTGTTTCAACCTAAGATCCTCTGCAGGAATTGAAGTAACTTTCATTTCCTATCCGTCTCAATTTATATGTCATTCATACTTCGATTAATCAAATTTCTTAACTTTGAAGTCCAACATAAAATCTTTATTTTTTTTTAAATTATTAAATCTACACATTTGACAACTACTACATAAAAGATGTACTCCCCGTTTTTAAAAAAAATGATCTAGTTTGACTTGATGTGAAGTTTATTAAGAAAATAAAGAAGTCTTTTCAATTTTGTGATACTAAATTAAAGTGATGCGAAATATACCAAAATGTTCTTTAGTCTCGTGATCTTAAACATCCCACGTGTAAAGTTAAAATTAAAGTGTTGCCAGAAAAAGGAACAGACAAAGAGTACTCATTTTTAAAAAAATTGAAAAGACATTAAAAAATCATAATTGAACAATAATTACTCAACTGATTCTCGAAATCTCAATAATGCCGTACAAATTGAGACAGAAAATATTGTTATTGTTGTTGTGAAAAGATATGACATGCATGAATGAAACATTTAGGATCTTGCCAATATGATGGAGAATGGAAGCAAAGGGAAGAGGGGTTGGGGAAATTGGTTTGGTTACGCGTTGTTACCGTTCAAGATTGCACTACGAGATAATCCTTTAGACTACGTGAAAGAAGCTAAAGCGACAGTTGATCGCAAGAAGCGATCCTTTGAAGCTTTATCCACTTTGATCATGGCCAAATTACTTATCAAGTTTCTTGGGATCAAGGTGCATTTTTCAATGTTGTTGCATTAGTAAAATGTTGAGCTATAAATACAATTTGTTAATTTTGATTTTATAATGGTTGTGTGTTTAAGGTAGCTACAGAGGTGACTTGCAAAGGATTCTCAAATTCAACAATATGTTTCACCAATTTGGTTGGACCACAAGAGGAAATTGGGTTCTGTGGTTACCCCATTACTTATTTTGCTCCAAGTGCTTATGGCCAACCAAGTGTAAGTATTGCTACTAGTACTTAATTGGGGGCTCTACGATGTTGGTGGCCTAAAGTCAAATTATAATAAGATGTCTTAAATATATATATAATAAAATTAGCTTTTATGTGCATTACACATGCATGTCATGTGCTTATTTCGTGTCGATTAACAAAAAATATTTTAAATTTACATATATATGGTTTTTAAACATGTTTGTGAGCAAGTGACAGAGTAAATCAAGATTTTGATTTTCAATATTTGTGATTGTAGGCATTGATGATCAATTTCCAAAGCTATATCAATAAGATGATCATCGTCGTATCTGTTGATGAAAATGCTATACCTGATCCACATCAATTGCTCGATGATTTTGAAGATTCTCTTAATCTCATAAAGAACGCTGTCATTGAAAAGGGGCTTGTTTAGAATTTGAAATGAACCAAATTATGACGCTAATTGTATTAGTAATTCTGCAATATTAAGAAACTTTTTCGAATAATTTACCAGCACTTGTGTACTGCTGCAGTAATTCTATTTCCTAATGCTTTCGACTTGATATTGAAGGACATGGTGCTTTGTAAACTACATTTTAATTAATGGTATTCATATCAATGTATTACAATTTATGGGAAACAGTATTTTAGTTACTTTTGGATAAATTTGTCATGAAACTAATGGTGGTATGAGGGATTAATTATCGAAACTTCTTTTCCATGTACGTAGATTATTCTTTTAGATTAAGACTATTATTCTTTTTAAAAATTTAGAACCCACTGACATGAAATCCTGGCCCCACCTCTGACACAAGTCATGTATATCTTGTGTCTTGTGTGTCTTAAATTGTAATATCAGTTCCTAATCTATGTATAGAGTTAACTGTGTATGGTGTGATTGAAGTATTTATTAACTAGAGGTAGTTGATATAGTTTTGGAAATAGAGGTATGACTTTGGATCTCTTTGTAATAGGGGTGTTACATATGGTAGAATTAAGAGTTCAATCCTTACATGTTTGATTGAAGTCTGTATTCACTTGTTGCTTGAAGATAATGAAGACAATGTGATTGCATGGCTAATTTACCTAAATATATAGTGAAGGAGATTCGGTTGAGGTGTCCTGTCAAGTTGTTGTTGCGATTCAAATATGCTAGCAAAAACTGGTAGGCTCTTATCAATGAGATGATTAGAGAGTTGTACCATTAATCGCCGTAGAGCTTATAAGTATGTAAAATATTTTGGACATTTGAGTAGAGAATAAGTTGGAGACTTCAAATTCTACCATTTTAATTTTGTTCTTCATGTACACATTTAGTCAAAAGTGTGCATCAATTGTTTAAATAAATTCATACTACAACAAAACATACATTTCTAAAGCATCTCCTAGTAGATCAACAACATGTAGAAGAATGTTGGTACTTGGATCCCCTCCCATATTATTTTTTAACATTACTAAAAAATATTCATCTCGAATCAGTTAGCAATTTACAAAATCAAAACAAAATTAATTGATTTTCTTTTTCTATTCAGCCCTTATCAATGAGATTATCGAAAGTTGGACCATTAATCGCCGTCGAGCTTATAAGCATGTTTAATCAATTTTGTTGTTCTAATGTATGCATTCAGTGTTTGTAAAATCTTATAAGTATGTAAAATTGTTTGATGATTATATTTGAGTAGAGAATAAGTTGGAGACTTCAAATTCCACCATTGTTAATTTTTTTTTCTTTCATGTATACATTAAGGGTGTGTTTGGTATGAAGGAAAATGTTTTCCATGGAAAATGTTTTCCTAGAGAATGTTTTCTTGGAAAACAAGTAGAATTTGGACTTATTTTCTCATGTTTGGTTGGTGGTGAGTAGAAAATATTTTTCGGAAATGATTTTGTGTTTGATTTATGAATGAAAAATATTTTTGAGGAATATCTTTTATTTTTACTAGAATACAAAATAATTTATGAAATTGAAAATATTTTTTAAAAACAATTTTTTGGGTGGTGATGAATGATGATAGGGGGTGGTGGTGGTGGTGGTGGTGGTGGTGGTAGTGGTGGGGGGGGGGGGGCAGAGAGAGGGGGTAGGAGTGAAAAAATAAAAATTTGAAGTTGATAGTATTTTTAAAAAATAAAATTAATTTTTTGGGGGGTGGGGTTGGGGGTGAGGGGGTGGTTAGGGGGGGCGGGGGGGGGGGGGGAGGTAGGAGCTTAAAAATAAAAATTTGGAGTTGAAAGTATTTTTAAAAAGCAAAACTAATTTTTTGGGGAGGGGGGGTGGTGTTGGGGGAGGGGGGCCGGGGGGAGGGGGGGGTCAGAGATCGGGTGAAAAAATAAAATTTTGAAATTGAAAATATTTTTTTAAAAAATTATGTTTGTTTTCCAAAAAAAAAATGTAATTTGAAATTGGAGGAGAACTTTGAAAAATGTTTTCCTTAATTTTTGAAGGAAAGTCATTTTCCTTAATTTTGAGGAAAATGAGTTGATTTGAAAAACATTTTCCAAAACTTTTGCCCCAACCAAACATGAGAAAATTGGAAAATATTTTCCAGAAAATGTTTTCCTTCATACCAAACACACTCTAAGTCAAAAGTGTATATGGATAAAATTAATTAAAATGTTAATTATTATTTATGTAATTGATCAAGTATATAGATTTCCATGCCTAATTGTAAAAAATATTGATCACATACATAAATATTTTACAGGTTTCAAAAGAATTCCTCCATTGTCATTTTTAAAAAATACATTTAGTCAAAAGAGTATATGGATTAAATTAGTAAATGTTAATTTTTATTTATGTAGTCAAAGTATATATTTTTAAATGTGTAATGATTTCTCCCTTTATTCCAATTTATAAAACACACTCAAGTTTTAATCTTGCATACCAAAGTAATGCACACAAGTTTTAGCAAAATACATTTTAAACATTAATAATAATAATAATATTTATTTGCATTTGTATTTATTATATATATATTCATGGTACAAAAATATAGCAATATAATTATATTCATACACACAAGCTGATATATAAAGGGTGATACAAAACTGTAGGTTGATACAGTCATAGGAGTGATACAATTGTATTAAATATTCTATAAAGTTATTTACTTGCTTCTAACAAAATTAAAAGTTGTTGGCGTCTTGTCTCTTCAGTATATTGTAAAAGTCTTATAGAAATCAGCCTGCTGTTGGTGAAATGAAGTTCAATAATATTTTCGGCGACTGAAGTTTAATAATGTTTTCAGTGCCCCGTTTGATCCTAAGAAAGAAGATGATGATAAAAAAAAGAAAAAGAAAGAAGAAACACAACTAATATGACCTCTATTGTGTAATGAACTGTTTTATTTGGGCTTTTAGGAGTCATGCCCATTGTATGAAAGCAAACTCACTTATCCAACATTTTACTCTGATGTATAGATACATATATATGTATAGATACCAACATACATAGTCTAGAATAAATACCTCAGAAAATAGTACAAATGGTATCTTTTAGTGTCACACAACTGTAGCATTTTAGTCCCTTTCTAACTTGTATATAATACTAAGTAGCTTTGTAATAGAGGAGTAGGAATGATCTTATCTATTTCATTTTCTTTATTTCTCTTCATGGTATCAGAGCAAAACTAGAAGGATTCATCATCATTCTTCTTCTTTTCAATTTTTTTTCCTGAATGTCTTCATACATTTCTTCTTCTTATTTGATAACAACTGTTGTTCTTCATGTTTCTGAATTTAACACTACTAACAAAGTTGCAATGAATTCAAATCACCTTTATTATATTACACCATTAGATTCACCTGGGATGAATCTTGTCAACGTGATTTTTGATGACACCAGTTATGAAAACTAGAAAAGAGCAGTGTTACTATTACCTTATGCTAAGATCAAGTTAGATTTCATAAATAAAAATATTGAAATTCCAAAGGAAGAATCACCTATGTTTTGAAAGTGGAAAAGATGCAATGACATAGTCATTGTGTCACGACTAGAGTCTATACCTTGGACGTGGCCGACACTCGAAGACCATTGCTGGTCCCTATGCGAACCCTCATCCTGGCTGACTACAAGCGAAAGACTAACTTAAGCATACAAAAACTTAAAACAGATTTAAATGATGAAACTTTATTACAATGCTTTAATTCAAATAAAAACTTTGAATAATCAAACACCCGCCATAAATAAGCAATTTTAGTCTTTAAAATATTTAATATAATAAATAAATAATACAAACTCCTCAATTATACTGATTATCTATGAAACCTCTAACTGATAATGATAGAATTCGGGACAAGATCCATGACCTCCTGACTAAACCGAAAAGTAAATGATTTCCTCTGGAAACAAGGAGGCTCACCATGGCTAACTCGAACTCTGGGATGTATCAATGAATCTCCTATTGATGAGAATACCTGTGTCTACATCATCAAAAGATGCAGGCCAAATGATCCAGTACGTGGAATGTACGAGTATGTAAGGGGAATTCTAAAGTATAACATAAGCTTGATAATTGAATAAAAAGAAAATATACTTACCTCTTTTCAAACTCACTCGACTCAACTAAACTTAAGAATGAGATACTCAACTCAAGGATTAGATACTAAACTTCAAAGATATATACTCGTCTCAATGAAGCACATATTAACTCAAAATACTTAAAACCTGATACTCGACTGAACTCATTTCAATATAAAGCATTTTAAAACAAGTGCAATATAAAGAAAAAATGTTTAAAAACATGATGTCAATTCTGAAATGTTTATAAAAATACATTAACTGATGTATATAAAAATACAATAACTTTTGTGGGACCTTCTCTAACCGACAACCATCACTTAAGAGCTATAGTGATGATACAACGTTACTCGGCCCACGCTGCCCGACCATCCTAACCTTGCCAGGGTATAGGACCTGAACTGCCTAATCGATCCACTAGTATACTGTGAAAAGGGTTCATCTTAAAAGTATGACCCTCTTCTACCCATGATGACTATATGGTTTTAATGGAGACTTGAGTTAATATGAACTAGTATCCCCACATCGGTGCTCAATACTACTTCCAAAAAAATATACTGGCTCTTATGTTTTTAAAGCATACCGATTCTGTGATTTGAGATTAGTGCTCAAAACTTAGCTATAAAAGCTCTCCTAGAAATCATAGTTTCCCTGCTTGCTTTATTTTATAAAGCTATTACTTCTATTTGAAAATTAGCTCGAAAGCTCTTTACTTGATTAAATATAAAAACATTTGTAAACTCTTAAGGATTAGTTAGTCCCCTTATAACTTTTGAAAATGAACTCAACTCCTTACTCTTTCTTAACTTGTAACTTGAGCCTTAAAACCAAGTAAAAATGTTTGTTAAAGACTCGTGAAAACTTTAGGAACTCACTTTAACTTGCTTCTTAACTTTTAGACTTGACTCTTAACTTCTTTGACTTTGATCTTAACTTTCTTTGAATTGGATTATGGATTCAAGGTTCACAATATCATATTTATGGATGATTTCATGATATTCAACCTGGAAGGTTCATTCGGAATCAGGAGCATGAACTACTCAACTCAAAGACTCGAAGACACTTCTTATCTCAAGATTTTCGACTTATGGTGTTCACGCAGAATTATGGTTATGAAGAATTCAACTCAATGACTTCATGGGTGACATGTAATAGTCCCATTATTTGAAACATAATCTCTAAAGGAATAAGGAACTCAATACTCAAGAACTCATTGAGATACTGCTTCTCTCAATGATGCTCAATTTGTGGAAGTCATGCGGAAGTTATGGGCATGGACGACTCGAATCGAAAGTCTAAGTAACTAGATGGAACTCATGTGTATGACTTTTCTCATTCTCTTATTTACTTCCTCAAAACTTAGTTCGAATTAATGATGAATCTCAAAGAATTCACAATTGAACTTAACTTTCTTAAGCTCTACTTTTAACTCTCTCTTGAATGTGAATTATGAATTCAAGAATTATGGTTCATGATATGAAGGATCTCATGATGACAAGTTAGACTCATGAATAAATTCTCTTCATCCTCATAATAACTTACTAGAGTCTTGAAACAAGTTACTAGAAATTGTGGAAGACTCCACAAAAGGACTCGAAGGGACATTCTTAGTATGCTCGAAAGAATTCTCAAAACTTGACTCTCAGTTCTACCTTGAGTTTGAATTATGAATTATGAATTAAAGGTTATGATCATGTTATGATTGATTTTAGGTGTTTAGAAGTAGCTTAGATTAGTTAGAATCTAAAAGAAGTGAAGGTGCACTTTAAATGAACTCAAACGGAGCAACTGGAGGCAAACTGAATGGGGGCAAGCGACCCTGCGGCTACGGGTGGCGCGGGGTGCCAGCCCTTGAAGTACAGAGATAGGTTTGGGGCGCTCTGGAAGGCGTGCCGCGCCAGGCCCCAACCCAGAAAATCTGTCGAGCATTTTTGCTCGTTTTCTCACCCTAACTCGCCTAAAATCGAACAGTTTCTTCTCCAATCCTTGGATTCGACTGCTTAACTTAATTACACTCTAATATACTGGAAACAACACTAAATTTACTCAATTTGATCTTAATAAATCATCAAAACCCAACACAACAAGATTTAGAATGAACTTCAAGAATACCTTTCAAGAACTCAAATCCTTAAACTTTAATAATGAAATTTCGCTGAAAAATAACATGATTGACATGTGTGTGAACAAACCCAACACTATGGAAGCTTACATTCCTGTTACACGTTACACCCATGGCAAAAATCCGCAACTAGACTCAAGAATGTGGACAAACACCTTAATCCTTCTTTTCTTTTCTTGCCTCTTCTTGAACTCTCAACTAAAACTCTAGGTGTATATTAGGATTATAAAATTGAACCTAAAAGGATTAGACCCCTAAAATATTACGAAAAAATGAATTAAATCTGATTGGGTAAGGAAAAGATCAAAATACCCTCACTATTTTTGGCTAACTTTCCTTAACTGGACAACCTAACTTCAAAAGGTCATATCTCACTCATCCGAACTCGAAACTTAGCAAACTCAGAAGCTTTGGAAAGATAATTCAAAGATCTTTCCTTTGGTTTCATGCAAAACACCTACCTCATCTTGTGCTAGGAGTTATGATTGTTTGAAGTTGACTCAAAACTCATACTTAGCTTAACTTGTAAAATTTCAGATTTTGCTATTTCAAGTTAATTATTTTTGGAAATTCTTGGTGCTAAATCTAGTGAACTGACCTTAATAATTAAGAAATTTTTATTCCTTGGTGAAATATCACTCACTACGATTAACGACTCAAGTCATTTTTTTTTAAAAAAAAGATATTTATTTTATAAGTTTTGAGACTTTTTTAGAGTCGCCACTTATTTTTTTAGAAAAATGAAGAAAACTATTTTTTTTCAATTGATTAAAACAGGAAACCGGTTGAAAATGTTAAAGGGGGTTCGGGGATTCTATTTATATTTAAGAAGGTTTTTACGACAACTAAAAATTTGCTAACTCGCAATTTTCAACAACTAAATTCTTTGGCTAAAGAAATTTCTAACTTAATTTTTTAGATAAAAATTATTTGAAGTTGTTTGAAAAGTTAAGTATTAATTTTTCCATCTAAGTGAATTTTAATTTGTAAAATTTATTGAGTTATTTACTTGATTTGATTAAATCGTTAAAACAAAGTGGCGTCTGGTGGGGATTTAATATTTTCAAACCTTAAAACTAACACCAATCAACAAAATAAGTACGATAAGGTAAGAGAGCGAGAAAGAGAGTTAGATCCGAATCCAGTTTTTGTCCGTCTGGACCAATTTTTGGACCCATTTTATTTTGGGCCTTTGGCCCATTTGATTGCACCTGTCCTAATCTAACAAAATATTAATACAAGAAAGGGCTTAAGCCCAAAATAATAAATAAACAATATTTGAAAAATGAAAATTTTGGACTCTTTGGCCCGATTCCTTCAACTTCTCCGATCTTGTACAAATTTTCAACTCCGGATCTGTACGTCGGCCTTAACTCGATGGAGGTGAGCCGAGTCTTTATGACTCTCTCGAGTAATATGGAGGATTGAGTCTCTGTCGAACTCGAACAAATAAAAGAGAACAAAAATTAGCATCACTGTGGTTGATAGTTAAATGAAACACTGATGAACTATGAATAATAACGAATATGCAACAATATAAGACAAGGGCATGCTACTGAACAAAAAAAAAAATGGTCAAAACTAAATTACATGTGTAAAGGAGTAAAAGAAAACGAACTCCTAGTCATGTATCTCAAAGACAGAAAAGGCACACTGATATCCTATCCAAATTGGAATAAAAGCAAGCCAGACGCAACAATAATACCCAGACGCAATATCCATCAATAATGCCACACTTTATTAATGAAATTCAGCCTTTATACAGTTCGAACTAAATATTTTTTAGGCACGAGGAATTTGGCTTCTAAACACTAAACAGAACACCAGGAAATAAGCATTTGACACAAAACACACACACACGCACGCACGCACGCACGACACGCACGACACGCGCGCGCACACACACACAACTTAAGAATTTATTTTTTTCCTATATAAACTCCCGTCACTACTTCTTCGTTGTTGGTCAATGAGACATATTGGGTACACGTGGTTTTGTACTCATACTACATTTGTTGCACTCTTTGTGGTGCAGATTCGATTCCGAGTAGGAGTATATCTCGAGGAGCAGTTTGAGTCTGAGTTTGGAGTGTGTTCGAGTTGTGGTGAGCTACTTGGCTGTTTCGTGGCCCATACCTCCCTCTATCTTTTACTTATTCTGTTATTCAGTATTCAGGCAGGATATATGTTAGATTTGTCATTTTAGTTTCAGACTTGTATCGTATTTTAAAAGATTTTGTACTTATGACACTAATTCTTTGGTAGTACATTTTTTTCAGTTTTCCGCATTCGTACTTATAAGGAACTCACTGTTTGAGATTTTTCTAATTATTGTCTTTTCACTCATTAGTTAGTTAAGTTTGTTATTATATGTTGGTTGTCTTACCTATTGGTTGGGAACACAGTGCCATCACGACTCGTGATTTTTGAGTCGTGACAGATACTATTATGAAACACCTTGTTCTGAGGAAATTTTCGACAGCGTTAGTCAATAAAGATAAAAAAATGGCATCAAATAACAATATATGAGACCAAGGGAGCCTGGAAAACATAGGAGCAAGAGCAAGATAAAAACCACATGTGGTTCAAAACAATACAGACACAAAAAGCCAAACTTAAAACAACAACACCTAATTTGTACCTCTAATAAAAATGAAACAAAGAGAACACATCAGTCTAACGAAAATCCCAACAATGAAGACAATGAGCCACAAATACTCAATATTCAAAACGAGCAAAAATGAAATCCTAGAAGACCCGACAGAGACTTTTTTTTCCCGACATTAACAAACCAAAATAGAGGAAGAGAGATGCTATCGGAGAAAGTATTACCTTTGGCGGTGCAGCGACGGGACAAGATCGAGCAAGGGTAATGAGATTCCACCACCGAGCTGAGATTCGAACGGATTCGGGTGGATGAGCGAGAATGTGAACTAATATCGAAACTCTCTCTTCTCTCCGTTTCAACCACGTTCCTTGTATACTCTTTGTAGCTATTTTAAATTTTTTCTTTTTAGACTCTTTTGTAAACTGTTCTTTATCTAAATAAACCGCAGCCGAATCTATTTCTTTTCTGAAATTTTCTTCCCTTATCGTTCCCAAATTTTTTCTTTTTCTCTTTTCAACCAATAGATGTATCTTTAGCCGTTTCCTCTCAAAACTACAATATATTTCTAGTTCAAAATTTTCAATGGAGAGAAAATTAAGTTTTGGGTATTGAGATTTTAATCGAGTCAGATATACTTGTAATCACCCTGAGAAAATTCACTCTTAATCAGTTTCTATCTGAGCAGCCTAACATCGGTACTTGCATTGCTTCCACTCCGTTAGATCCATCGGTAAAACTGAATCCGATCGTGACACTCTGATTCAACCCCATTTAGGTCACCCCTTTCAAAATTTGATTGAAAATTTCAATTTTACACTGACCCCTTAACTCCCCCGTCAAAGTTCCTCAAAAAATTGAAAAGCTGTTTCTAAAAAAACATATCAATTTTTTTAAAAAATTACATCACTACTACCCCTCAGCCCCCCTCCTTCCACCCCTTCAACAATTTGAAATATATTTTAGGATTGGAGTTTGGGTTAAGTCATGGGTCTGATTTTCGAACAATCGTCGAAGTCGTGTCCAAGTTCGAGTATAGAGAAGTTTTACATGAACTCAAGACTGTAACTCTTGTTTGATAAATTCTTATTAGGATATTAGGATGAAGTTGGCATAATTGATCTCTAGATGTCGTCCACACTATACCCTTTTATGGGATTAAAGCGGTCGATTGCAAAATATAGTAACCCAGCTGGTGTGAGGTCAAATTTCATAATAAGTAGTGTTGTGAGATATCTTTTATATTTTTCTATCGAAATTCTAATTAGTAATTACTACTGAAAAAATTGAGTTTCTTTTTAAAAGCAGAAATACTAACTACTTTCAATACTTGAATTTTAATCAATAATAAAGATGAATTGATGTTACAATTCTTATATATCAAAACTCTAACAGATATTTTACTATCAACTCATGCAGGTGTTCATTGTTGAAAGCTGATGAATCTATAAGTCTCCTAAAGTATCTACGCCCAATTAAGAGAATATCACCTAAAGTCATTATCGACACTTGGGTGTCAAACTAATTTCTTTGTTTATCAAAAACCTCAGGTTTGCTATCCTCTCTCGAGCTCAAGCTATTATATGAAGGTTGGTATCCCAAAATCCATGTAAATGATCCTTTGTAAAATCTGTCTCAATTGCCAAAGGAATGAGTTGGTGATGATAGTCTAGTTCGATGCCTTTTAGTAGTGCAAATAATTCCAGTGAAGTGGCATTGAAACTTTGGAGTTGTTGGTGGTATCCTATCTTCTAGTTGTCGTGTTCATCATAAATGACTCCACCTAATCTGCCAGCCAGATTTGTCGAAGTAAAAGAACCGTCTACATTGAGTTTGAAGTGCCCAAAGGGTGGGGGGATCTAGCGAGCTTGAATTGTGATCCTCTTTGAGGGGTGAAGCAGGCTGGACGGACCCGTAAAAGTATATTCTAAGGCACAAGTTATAATTCAAGAAATACAGATCGATTTGTTTGTTTTGTGAAAGATATTATGATTGCAGTTTAACTAGATGTACGATATAGCAAAAGGGAAAAAGATTTCCCTACGGAGAGAGGGGTTTGAAATGGTATGATTGAGATTTTTAAGGTAAAGTAGCCAGTCCACATTGTGATGATTTGATGGAGGAAAGGAGATATTAAGTTGGTTCCAGAAATTCTGGGGCAATGCTGCATCCAAGGAAGATGTGTTGGGGGGTATTTGCTGCAACGTTACAATTTGGTAGTTGTTTGACGGGATGATCTTGAGTTTGTTAAGATAGAGCGCTGAAGGGATTTTGTTATGGTAACACATCCAGAGAAAAAAATTTGATCTTAGGTAAGGCTTTATGTTTCCGAATCCATTTGACATTTTTATTGTTGTCGGGAGTTGTAGGTGGGTTAATAAGTTTGTAAACAGAGGCCATAGTAAATATACCCGTGTCAGTGAAATACCAAATAGGAGTGTCTTTTGACAGAGTCGAGAAAATAGGAGTGGAGGTTACATCTTGTAGGATGGACAAGGGAAAATCAAAGGAGCAGGAATCAAGTTTCGATTGATTATTGTGACATAAATCAGCAATACTTTTGTGACAATCCGATAAAGGAATGAGGGCCTTGAATTAGGGATCGGAGGTTTGATGAGGGGGGATCCAGTTAAAATTCCAAATATTTATGTTTTTTCCTGGAAGCAATAAGACCATTTACAACCTTTAGCACAATGTTTCCAACCCAACATAGCGTTTTTCGAGGTAAAAGATGAGTGTGCGTGATTTTTTTTCTGGAAGCTATTGTTATGATAAAGGCACATTACCCATGTTGAAGAAGGGTTAGTGAACATTCTACAGGCAAAACTAGCAAGAGTAGCAATGCTTTTAGACTTGGAGTCATGAAGCTCTAAACTGTTGGAAAACGCGGACAAGCCACAAAGTATATATGGTAAAAGTAATGGAAATAAAATGGAAAAATAACGACACCAAGAATTTTACGTGGAAACCCTTCCGAATAAGGGAAAAAACCACGGACCAAGAGGAGCAATTGATATTACTATAGTAAGGAATTTTACACTGTGTAGTCACGAATACAACACTCAGAGTGACTACTACACACTCAAAAGAACAACACTCTTTTGGTTTCCGTCTTACTAAAATATCGCTCACACTCTATTTTTCTTCACAAGACTATTTTCTTATATAGTCTATGGAATACCTCACTTTGCTCTCAAAATGGTTTTTCTCTCTAACTTTGGTGTGTTCTACAAATGAGCAAGAATGCTCTATTTATAGAAGGATAAACCATGCCTATGTCACTAATGACATATGTAAACATAGCAAAGTCAAGAATGGTTGCAAATCTTACCAATTTGCCAACTACCAAATCTTTTCTTTTCAAATCCATTACTATTCCTTTTTAACAATTGCTTGTACCATTGAATAGCTAAAGTTGACTAAAACAATGGGATAGATTCAACAAATCTCCCCCTCCAGTCCCATTTACTGGAAGAAGGTATCTTCAACTTCTTTAGAGAGAGCTCATACCCACAAGTTCTTTGCATAACTCGAATTTTTCTTTCGGTATCATCTTGGTCAGCATATCTGCAAGATTTTCACTTGTGTGAATCTTTTTGACGTGGAATGATTCATTCTCCACTTTCTCACGAATCCAATGATATCTGACGTCAATGTGTTTTGTTCTTGCACGGTACATGGAGTTCTTGCTCAAGTCTATTGCACTCTGGCTGTCACAATAGACAATATACTCCATGTGATTCAAACCAAACTCTTGAAGAAATCGCTTTAGCCATATCATCTCCTTGCCGGCTTCAGTAGCCGCAATATACTCAGCTTCAGTTGTAGATAGTGCAACACACTTCTGCAACTTTGACTGCCATGATATAGCTCCCCTTGAAAAAGTAAACAAATATCCAGTAGTGGATTTTCTGTTATCAAGGTCACCTGCCATATCAGAATCTGTATAGCCTTTCAAGATCGAATTTGATGCTCCAAAACACAAGCATTCATCTGAGCTTCCTCTAAGATACCTGAGTATCCATTTCACAGCTTCCCAATGCTCTTTTCCCGGATAACACCAACTGCGTGAGCAATATCAGGTCTAGTGCACACCATTGCATACATCAGACTTCCGACGACGGAGGAATATGGAACTTTGGCCATGTTCTCTTTTTCCTCCCTAGCTGTAGGACAGATCTTCTTTCTCAACTTCATATGACCAGCAAGAGGTATACCCACAGGCTTCGCATTCTTCATATTGAAGCGCTCCAGTACGCATTCAATGTACTTCTTCTGGGACAAATAAATCTTCCTTTTATCTCTAAGACGAGTAATTCTCATGCCCAAAATTTTCTTGGCATGACCCAAGTCTTTCATAGAAAAAGACTTACACAACTCTTTCTTTAGCTCGTCAATCTTGGAAGTATTTTTGCCCACAATCAACATATCATCCACATACAACAAAAGGATGATTAAATCATTGTCAGAAAATTTTTGTACAGTTACGCAATGATCTGAAGAAGTCTTCTTATAGCCTGCTCCCCCATGACAGATTCAAAGTTTTTGTACCACTTCTGGGAGCTTGTTTTAGGCCATAGAGACTCTTTTGAGTTTGCATACAAAATTTTCTTTACCATCTACTTTGAAGCCCTCAGGTTGTTCCATATAATCTCTTCTTCTAGGTCACCGTGAAGGAAAGCCGTCTTCACATCCATCTGCTCAATCTCTAAATTAAGATTAGCAGCCAAACCTAGAACTGTGCAAATCGAGGACATTTTCACAACAGGAGAAAATATTTCATCAAAGTCAATACCTTTCCTTTGACTGAATCCCTTAACAACAATCTAGCTTTGTACCTAGGCTTCAAGTTGTGTTCTCAACTTTAAATTTGAACACCACTTGTTCTTCAAAGCTCTCATGCCCTTGGGCAATTTTACCAACTCATAAGTGTGGTTCTCATGCAAAGACTTCATCTCGTCTTGCATGGCTTCATCCATTGATTCTTGTGCTCATCTTCCATGGCCTCCTTATAACATTCAGTTTCTCCCCTGTCAGTGAGTAACACATACTCATGGGTGAATAACGAGAGGAAGGAAACCGCTGTCTTGTGGACCTCCGAAGCGCGGAATATTTGATTCGTCCACAACTTCATGAGCAACAGGATCATCAATAACAATATCATTGTTATTATCAACATCAACATGCATCACCATGATTATCAAACCCAACAACATCATGCACACTTGTGTGAGGAACTTCATCATGATGAACTATACCATCAAAACTTGAAGATTCTACCTTCTCCGCTTTGTCAATATCTTCAGTTGTTTGATTCTCCATGAAAATAATATCACGGCTTCTCACAAGTTTCTTTTCAATTGGATCATATAGCCTGTAACCAAATTCATCTAGGCCATATCCAATGAAGATGCATTGCCTTGTCTTGGCATCTAACTTTGACCTCTCATCTTTCGGCACATGTACAAAAGCATTGCAACCAAATACTCTCAAATGGTCATAGGAAACATCCTTTCCATACCAAACATTATTTGGTACATCACTTTGCAAAGCAACAGCAGGAGATAGATTAATAACATGTGCAGCGGTCAATAAAGCCTCACCCCAAAATGAGTTTGGCAACTTTGCTTCAGAAAGCAAACATCTAACTCTTTCCATCAAGGTCCTATTCATCCTCTCAGCCAAACCATTAAGCTGAGGAGTCTTGGGAGGAGTCTTCTGGTGTCTAATACCTTGATACTTGCAGTATTCGTCAAATGGTCCACAATATTCACCACCATATCAGTACGAATACATTTCATTTTCTTTCCAGTTTCTCTTTCAACTGAAGCCTGAAATTGCTTAAAGACACCTAACACTTGGTCTTTAGTCTTCAAGACATAGACCCAAAGTTTTCTCGAGCAATCATCAATGAAAGTGACAAAGTAAAGTGCACCACCCAATGTCTTTGTCTTCATTGGACCACATAAATCAGAGTGCACTAACTCAAGCAAGTCTGTCTTTCTCGAAGGAGGGTAGGACTTAAAGGAAACTCTATTTTGTTTACCAGCCAAGCAGTGCTCACATTTTTCTAATTTAGCACTTTGAAAATTTGATAATAATTTCTTCTTGGATAGAACATTAAGTCCTTTCTCGCTAATGTGGCTAAGCCTCTTGTGCCATAATGTGAAGAGCATCGCTCTCAACCGCATTCACCATATCAACACAAGCAGAGGCCTAGTCCAGTATAGACCACGAGTTGTTACCACGAGCCAACCAAGGAACCCTTAATGAGCTTCCATTTTCCATCACCGTTGGTACTAACATATCCTTCATCATCAAAAAAACCACCAACAGAAATAGGTGCAGACGAACATCAGGAGCATGTTTCACATTGTTCAAAACTAGTTTAGTTCCAACACTAGTTTCCAAACAAATTGTACCAATACCAACCACCCTAGAAACAGTCTCATTACCCATACTCAAGGTTCCAAAATCACCAGGAGTGTAGGAAGAGAAAAAATCCTTCCTTGATGTCACATGAGATGCGGCCACCAGTGTCCACAACCCAGCTTGACTCATCACAAGCAATATTTATCATGTTTGCATCAACAACGGTAACAAGATCTTCGGTGGTGATGGTGGCTAGGCAATTTTCATTGCCATCTTGTTTAGTTTCCTCTTTGTTATTGTTTTCCCTCTTCAACTTCCTGCAGAACTTCTTTGTGTGCCCTTTCATGCCACAATGTAGCACTCAATATCCTTAAGTCTGCTTTGGATTTGCTCCTATTTTGTTCTCTATGCTGAGAACCACGAGTTTAATTTCTCCCACTGGGGCCAGTTATCAGGACATCCGACGAAGAGGAACCTTGAGTTTTTCTTCTCATCTCTTCGTTCAAGACACTACTCTTGGCGGAATCCATAGAGATCACACCATCCGGAGCAGAATTTGACAATGACGTTCTAATGTTTCCCAAGAATCTGGTAGGGAACCAAGTAGAAGCAAGCCTTGAATTTCTTCATCAAATTTGATGCCCATAGCAGATAATTGGTTCATAATCCCCTGAAAATTATTCAGATGGTCTGTCATTGGAGAACCATCATGATACTTCAAACTCAACATCTGCTTTATTAAGAACATTTTGTTGTTGCCAGTCTTTCGAGCATACAAACTTTCAGATGCTCGTATAGGGTTCGAGCATGTGTTTCCCCAGAAATATGGTTCAACACATTATCGTCGACCCATTGCCTAATGAATCCACAAATCTGTCTATGCAACAGATTCCACTCTTCATCTGTTATATTATCAGGCTTTACAGTGGTAAATACTGGTTTATAAAAATTCTTGACATAAAGCAGATCTTCCATTTTTCCCTTCCAAGTGGCATAATTAACACCATTCAAAGTAACCATTCTACTTGTGTTAGCTTCCATTGTTTTCCCCAAAAAATATAGTTATCGCAAATCAAAGTAAATCTTTTCTGATGTGGAAGTTCAGACTGTGCTGCAACCACAGAGCATACTCAGATAAAACCTTTGCTCTGATACCAGTTTGTTGGGAAAACGCGGACAAGCACAAAAGTATATATGGTAAAAGTAATGGAAATAAAATGGAAAAATAACAACACCAAGAATTTTACGTGGAAACCCTTCTGAATAAGGGAAAAAACCACGGACCAAGAGGAGCAATTGATATTACTATAGTAAGGAATTCTACATTGTGTAGTCACGAATACAACACTCAGAGTGACTATTACACACTCAAAAGGAACAACACTCTTTTGGTTTCCGTCTTACTAAAATATCGCTCACACTCTATTTTTCTTCACAGACTATTTTCTTATATAGTCTATGGAATACCTCACTTTGCTCTCAAAATGGTTTTTCTCTCTAACTTTGGTGTGTTCTACAAATGAGCAAGAATGCTCTATTTATAGAAGGATAAAACCATGCCTATGTCACTAATGACATATGTAAACATAGCAAAGTCAAGAATGGTTGCAAATCTTACTAATTTGCCAACTACCAAATCTTTTCTTTTCAACTCCAATTACTATT